>UESW01004168.1:0-175444 GCA_900491605.1 Calamus simplicifolius | reverse complement strand
TGTCTTGATTATGTTAACACTGAAGAACAATTAGCTGACATATTTATAAAACCTTTAAGTGAAGAAAGATTCTGTTATCTTAGAGGAGAGTTAGGGATTTGTGATCCATTAGAATGAATTTGAAACCCCTAAGGAGATTTTATCTAAGATTCTTTCAAATCCTTGATCTTTAAGGAAATCTTATCTAGAATTCATATCTAATTGATTCACTCATATTCAATGATTATTTTATCAATTTTCATGATCAAATTTTGGACACATTTCAGAAGTTTCATGTTTTTTGTTCTGAAATGGTCTCGGAGCCGACTCGGTGCGTATCGGAGTCGACTCCTGGTTTCTGCTGAAACTCTCGGGTCGACCCCTTTGCGGCGCGAGTCGACTCCAAGTCGGGATGGTTTTCTGTGACTGTCCAAAGTCGACCCCTGGCTTCGCGCGAGCTGACTCGAAGTGGTCCCAGATTGATTTATCTAGGGCAGAGTCGACTCGCCGTTCATTTCAAACTTTCCAATCTCTCAAAATACTCTCTCCACAATATCTCCAGACCTTCCAAATTCCCAAAATCACTGATTATTACTTCAATCGACCAATGGCACCCAAAACTAGAGGTTCCAATCTTGCTGCGGCCGGTGTGAAGCGGAAGCGAGCCGTGAGGAAGACGGTGAAGCGTCCGGTGCGTGAGCCTTCTCCAAGCACGGATTCCACTTCATCATCTTCAACCCCCAATGCTTCTCCAGCTGCTGCTCCTACTCAGGTAGATTGATTAGCAGATAGAATCATAACCACGGGTAGGAAAGTGGATTTTGAACTTTTTGAGGCAGAGGGATTTTTATTAGGGAGACAATTGATAGAGATGGGATGGGAGAAGATATGTTCACTGGATTGCCCCACTTATCCCTCTCTAGTAAAGGAGTTCTATAACAGTTTGTCTAGAGGTGATCATGGTCTCATAAGCACAGTGAGAGGACATAGGATCTCAGTGACTGTAGAGCTTCTGTCGAGACTATTGGATCTACCCTTATCAGGTACAGTCACATTTTCTTCTAAAGACCGATGTCCTACTCTTGCTAGATTATTAAACCGGGATGTTGTCGGATTTGAAGAGGTGTTTGCCAACCAACTTTCATTAGAACTGAGGTTACTTCATAACATTTGCAGTAGGATACTTTTTCCAAAGATAGAAAGATTTGATTATGTATCTGAAAGGGATATCTTTGTGATGGATGCCATTGTCACGGGCAAACCTATAAACCTTCCCAGCATGATTCTTTTGCAGACTGTGGAGGAAAAAGGAAATCAAGCTTGCCCTATGGTATGATCCTCACCAAGATCTTCCAGAGTCAAGGAATTGTTATATCTGACAGTGAGCCAATGAGGAACCTGAGGCATACAGACTTTTATAGCTTGGCCACCATTCATCGGATGGGTTTTATTAAGAAAAATGGAAAATGGGAGAGAAAAGGATTGATAGAAAGAGAGCTATGGATGTTGATGCACCAGGTTCATCAGTTAGACAATCCACACCTGCACCTCCGAGCCCTCCTACTTCGGCACCTGCTCCTACACCCGCTCAGTCATTTGATCAAGCTTCATCCTCTACTGCTGGCTTCTCAGATCTACAATTAATGCAACTCAAAGGATTGATGATCAGAAAAACTTAAATCAGAGTTTGAGAATAAGTTCATGAATCTAAAGGAGACTCTATACTCACTTGATGATCGGATCACTAAAATTGAGTCTACTCTCAGCACTTCTTCGGAATCTTTAAGAGGAGATCTCAAAAACATATTAGAAGAGCTTAAAGATATATGCGGAGATGGAGAAACCTACTCTAAAAGCAACGCAGAGCTACAAGATAAAATATCAACTGCTTGCACTTTTGTTGATGAGAGACTAAAGGATTATGTGAAATTACAGACTGATGGAATGAAAAATATTGTAGATCATTTGACTAGGATTGTTAGAACTCATTTCTAATGTATTAGATTTTTAATCCTTGCTATGTATTGAAGTTATTGTTATGTTTTACATTTTGATATCAATGTATTATACACCTTAATGTATTAGACTCTTTGATGAAATGAAATGTCAATTTTGATTACTCAATGTAATTCTTTCTATCAACGAATGAATGAATGTTTATGCTTCTCTACCTTTTTGTTGATAACAAAAAAAGGGGAGAGTTTTTATAGTCTTATGATTGAATATGCATATGAGAAAATCAAATTAATCAATGAGATAATTAATTGAATGATTAAGCTTCATAGGGGGAGCTACCTCATTCAGGGGGAGCCTAAGCCTATTTATGAAATCAAAATAAATTCACAAATCAATCATGCATAAACTCAATGTTTTTGTCATCATCAAAAAGGGGGAGATTGTTGGGGAGTTTGTTGAAAAACTTTATGCCCCAATCCTTTTGATTTTGATGATTACTAAAAGCCATGAGTTTGATAAAAGATGCAATGAGTTTATTTACATGTGCAATGAATTTATTTTGAACAATCAATGAGAATGTTAAAGTTTGACATTAATCATTTGAAAGTAACTTTAAGCTCAATGTTTAAGCTTTCAAAAAGAAATTTTATAATTCATATTAAAATCAATGAGTTTATGGAATACTTCTTGAATTAATTCTTAATGTCAATTTTATTAAATTCAAGTCAAAAAAATGAATTAAAATGAATCTGGAACGATTTTAAAGTCAATCAGAAAAGTTTCTGATTTTTTATACGTTCCGGAGCCGACTCTTGAGTTTCAGAGTCGACTCCACTCAGAGTACAGAAATGTGTATCTGTCTCGAGTCGACCCATGCAATTTTTCAAGTCAACCCCCGATTTTGTCGAGCCGACTCCATGACTGTGCGAGTCGACTCCGTTCAGACACCAGAAGAGTATTTTTCTGAGCACTTCGCGAGTTGACCCCAACCTTTCATGAGTCGGCCCCAACTTTTCAGGAGTCGACACTTTACTTTTGGTGAGTCGACCCCATGACTTTCTAAACTTTTTTATTTTTAGTATCATGAGCTCGAGCCAACTCGAGAAAAGCATGAGTCGACTCCAGCAAATCTGGACGAGATTTTTACGGATGCCAACTCAGCTCCAACGGTAAGTTTTTTGATTAACGGCTATTTTTCTTTGTCTCTAATGGCTATATTCTTGCAGAATCTATAAATAGAGAAGCTGTTTTCAAATCAAAGAGAGATGAATAGAGAGAAATTTATTTCAAAGAAAAAGAAGAGAAAAATTGGAAAAACAGAGCTTCAGTTGAAAAAATCCGAGATTCAAAATAGAGTGAAAGAAAGAGTGTGAAATCAAGGGAAGTTCCTTCTGTGTTCAAGCTCAAATCCAAGGAAGCTTCTGAAGAAAATCCAAGTGCTATTCAAGAGTATCTCAAGAGATTTTCAACACTCGAAGAAAAGAGGGAAAGCCCAAATCAACTCCAACACATCTTCCGTGAAGAATCCAAGCTGAGGCTTGGTTCTACACCTCCAAGGAGTTGAAGAAAAGGAGAAAAGCTCAAAGCCAACCAACTGCAAATCAGGCTTATCTAAACTCTATTCTTACATTTGTTTATCTGCTCATTAAGGAGCCATTGTAACTGAACAAACATATTTCTATTCTTTGTGTCTAGCTCAATCTGGGGGATTGAACTAGAGGAGGTAGTCTTACCTCAGTTCAAGCTTGGTTAAGCTTGGGTTAAGGGTTTTTGTGCTGGTGAGCCCTTGAAAACCAGCTGGGTTCGTTGTGCGCCTGGAAAAACAACAAGTTTGAGTTGTGAGCTTGGAAAAAACTCTGCTGTAATCTAGGGTGATTATAGTGTGGACCCAAGTGAATCTTGGGAGTGGACGTAGGTGTTGGATACACCGAACCACTATAAATTCTTTTGTGTTTGCCGTGTTCTATTGTCTCTTTCTTTATCTCTGTTTTATTCACTGTAATTTATAATTACTTTGCATATTGCCTTCATTCATCTCAAGCTAATTAATTTAAAAGGCTAATTTTTTAAAGAACCCAATTCACCCCCTCCCTCTTGGGTTGTCATCTGGGCCAACAGGCCTAAGCCTAACCATAATAGATTCTCCTACACTGAACTCTTTGGCTCTTCTTCAGGAGTTAGCCAGTCATTTATAAGTTTCATTACTTAGATTATTTTATGGCTAATGTCCTTATGTAAGTCTCTGATATACTGTGCAAATGCTTGTGCGGACTCTAAGACTCGTGTGTGGAGGGATAAAGAAATTAAATCAAGTGGACGATTAGGCTTGTACCCATGGACTATCTCAAATGGACTCTTGCCCATAGACTTGTTCACTGAGCTGTTGTAGGCGAATTCTGCATGAGGTAGCAATAGATCCAACATCCCTAGGTCTTCACCTATAAGGCACCTAAGAAGGTTTCCTAGACTATGGTTCACCACTTCAGTTTGTCCATCCGTTTGGGGGTGAAAGGCTGTAGAAAAATTAAGTTTGGTCCTTAATAGATGCCATAGCATTTTCTAAAAGTAGCCAGTGAACCTAACATCCCTATCAAAAACAATGGTCTTGGGTAGGCCATGGAGCTTGACCACACTGTCTAAAAAAAGTCAGGCTACCCTAGATGCATCAAAGGTTTGCAAACAAGGGATGAAGTGTGCCATCTTAGAGAACCTATCGACCACTACAAAGATGGAGTCGTGCTTCTTCTAGATCTTAGGTAATCCTAGAATAAAGTTCATACTGAGGTTTTGCCAAGGATGATCAGACACTGGCAAAGGAGTATATAGACCGGTGTTCTACTTCTGCTGTTTTGCAATGGCACAAGTTTGACATCGGGCTACTATCAGGGCAACAAGCCTTTTTAATCCTAGCCAGTAAAATTGGTTCTCTATTGCTAGGATAGTCTTATCTCTTCCAAAATGACCAGCTAATCCCCTAGCATGTGTTTTCCAGACTAAGAACTCTCTAAGTGATGTCCTAGGGATACAAAGTCTATTGCCCCTAAAAAGGTAACCATCCTGGATGGTATAATCTCGACTAGTACTGGATGGTCCTAGCCGAAGGGTCTTATGAATTTCACCAAAGTTAGGGCAAGTCTCATACTCATCTTTTATCCGGTTGAACCCTATAACTTCGGTGCTAATAGTACTCAATAATAAAGACTTACCGCTTAGGGCGTCTACTACCTTATTTTCTATCCCGGCATGGTGTTTTAAGACAAAAGTGTATGCCTGAATGTATTCAACCTATTTTTTGTGGCTAGAATTGAGCTTCTTTTGGGAGTTCAAAATTGAAGTGCCTTATGATTCGAAAATAAAATATACTTCTGCGGAAGTAAGTAGTGTCTCCAATACTTAAGGGCCTGTACTATCGCATAGAATTCCTTATCATAGGTGGAATATCTAAGTTTAGCTTCATTCAGTTTTTTACTAAAGAAAGCTATGGGGTGATTTTCTTGGCTTAACACTCCAACTATGCCTACTCTCGATGCATCGCACGCAACCTCAAATACCTTAGAAAAGTCTGGAAGTCTAAGTACGGGTGCATGAGTCATCCTATCCTTAAGCTCTAGGAAGGCCTTATTAGCTGACTTAGTCCACTCAAAATTATCCTTCCTAATACAATCAGTGATGGATGCAACGATAGTGCTAAATCCCCTAATGAATCTCCTTTAAAAGGTTGCTAGGTAATAGAAACTGCGGACATCGTGGACAATCTTGGGTACTGGTCACTTTACGATTAACCTAACCTTTTTAGGATCCGCTGAGACACCTTCTGAATGTTACTACAAAACCTAGAAAGATAACCCTATGCATCATGAAATCACACTTCTTAAGGTTTGCATAAAGGCTATTCTCTCTAAGGGTCTAACAGATTAATCTGAGATGGTTAAGATGGTCCTCTTTGGTCTTGCTATAAATTAATATATCGTCAAAATAAACCACTAAGAATTTTTTTGTGTACTCTTTTAGGACCTGGGTCATGATTCTCATGAATGTACTGGTTGCATTTGAAAGCCCAAAAGGCATCACGACCCATTAAAACAGACCATCTCTAGTTTTAAATGCAATCTTCCACTCATCCTTTGGTCTAATTCTAACCTGATGGTAACCACTCTTAAGGTCTATCTTGGAAAAGATGGTGGCACCTGCCATCATGTCTAACATGTCATCTAATCTGGGGATAGAAAACCTATATTTTATAGTAATTTTGTTGATGGCCCTACTATCCATGCACATTCTCTAGGTGCCATCCTTTTTAGGGGTTAAGAGTGCAGGAACTGCACAAGGGCTTAAGCTCTCCCTAATGAATCCTTTTCTAAGTAATTCTTTCACTTGGTTCTATAATTTTTGATGCTCAGTGGGGTTTATCCTATAATGGGGAATGTTTGGAAGGACGGATCAGGTCAATGGCGTGTTGGATGTCTCTCAAGGGTGGTAACTGATTAGGCAACTCTTTAGGGAAGACATCCTTAAATTCCTCTAGGGTCTCAATTACTTCAGTGGGTTGTTCCTTTTGGATTAATTCATGGATCTTTTTAGTGGTCAAAATCCAAATAGAGTTACCCTCAGTGATGTCCTTTTCTAATTTTTGGCTTTAATTAGATTAACTCTTGGCTTACTATCCTTAAGGATACTAGATCCTTTCTTGATTGGGTCCCTAGGTGGAACTGGATGTATTACATACTTGTTTCCATTGTGTTTAAAAGAGCATATGTTGGATCGACCAAATAAGGTGGCATCACGATCGTAAAGCCAAGGTCGACCTAATATAATACTACTAACACCCATAGGAATTACATCGCACTTGATCTTTTCTTCATAATTTTACAATTTGATTAGTATTTGGCATCTAGACTTAATTGGGATAGAGGTGGAATCTACCCACGAGATCTTATAGGGACTAGGATGAGGAACTGTAGTCAATCCAAATGATTTAACTATCTTGGCAGAAATGATATTGACACAATTCATGCTCAACTATTATCTTGAGCACGTATCCCCTATCTTAACAAAAGTCTGTAGTATGTTAGTCCTACGCCAATCGTTCTGGTCCTTAGATTGAGTCTGGGTCAGATACATCTAACCACTCCTAGTAGATCTTCAGAATCAAATGTTTCCTCCTCTCCATCGTACTCATCTATCAGATGGGTATCAGCCTCATAGACCTCTCCCTTAGGCTCAACAAGGGGCTCAGATTCAGTCTCAGGTAACTCATCTATATGAAGGGATCTGATTGGGCACTGGCTGATCATATGTCCTAATTTGTTGCATCTAAAGCATTTGATCTGAGGGTTGGGATTTATCTTGACCTCTATAGATTTGCCCTTATTCTCTCTCTGGGGTATAGGGGCACTATTTTGGGGTCAACTCAACTCGATTCGGCTTGTACTGGATTGCTAGTGTTGGGTTGACTCGGATAAGTCTGGTGGGGGTCTGAGTACTGGGTAGGTTTGGGATGACTATGATAGGCCTGGCTAGATCCTAGATATGGGCTAGGGCTCTTGGTAGCCTCTGAACTACGATAGGGTGGCCCTATCTGAAAACGGACTTCTTCTAGGATGTCTAACCTAGTTTCGACTTGATCGAACCTAGACCCTAATCTAGCCTCAGATTGCTTGATATTTTGGTTCATTCAGGCTAGTTGTTCAGTGATGATCCTTAAGTGATCCTTAATGTTTTGATTAGCCATGGGTTCAGCCTGTAATGGAGGTGGTGATGGGTGAAAAGATTCTCCTGATCTAGTACACATGCAAGCACAATCAAGCACACAAGACTCAAACTGACTCATACTACGGTATGCTAGACCTAGTCATCCAGAGTAAAGGATTTGGCTTAATGTAAGCCAATCTAATAGTAACTCTTCAATTGGCCAGTTGGGACAGGTGGAAGGAGGGGAGGCTCGTCCCGCAAATTGCAGGTGCCTAATTAGAATAACCCCAACACTCCGCTTAAGTCATTTTATTGGCCTAGATGGCAACCTAAGAGGGGGGAGGGGTGAATTGGGTTCTTTTAAAAAATATTTACACTTAAAATCAATTTCTCAAGATAAATGTGTACAAGTGAAGTGATGTAATAAATGCTGAACATAATATAAAAAGAGAGAGAAAGAAAAAGATAAACATGACAAATACAAAAGGTTTATAGTGGTTTAGTGTTAGCTACACCTATATCTACTTCCAAGCAAATTTTGGGTCCATACTATAATCACCCTGATTACAGCTGAGTTATTTTGCAAGATCACAAATCGAACTTATTGTTTTACACCGGGGTCACAACGAACCCAGCTGGTTTTTACAGGTTCACCAGCACAAAACCTAACTCAAGCTAATCTTAGCTTGCCCGAGGTCAACCTCAACTAATTCAATCCCCCTGATTGAATTAGTAAACAAACAATTCAAATATATGTTTACAACAAATCAAAAGCTCCTCAAATGAGCAAATAAACAATATAAATAAACTAAGATTAGAAAAGCCTGTTTTGAAGCAATGTGAAGTTGAGCTTTTCTTCTTTTCTTCTTCTCTTCTGAATGGACTATCAAAGCTTGAACTCTAATTCTTGAAAAAGGCTTGGTGAAGAGAAGGTTGAAGATTTAGGTGTTGGAAAAATTATTGAGAAATTATTTACCCAATTAATTGATTTTGATGATTAGCAAAAGCCATGAGTATATTCATTGTGTTTTTTATAGATTTGATAAGTGTTTCAGGAATTAAGATTGGTTATTTATTCAAATGGCACTTATAAATTAGTTTTGAACCGAGTTTCAATGGAATTTATTTAAGTTCAGATCTTGGAGCCAACACCTTAACAGTCTCGAGCCGACTCCAGAGTATATTAGAGCAGTTATATATTTTTGGCATGGTTCGGAGTCGACACCTAGAGTTTCAGAGTCAACACCTAAGGTTGACACATGGATTTCGCGAGCCAACTCTAACCTGAGTTACAGAGACTATATTTTTCGGAGCAATTCTCAGAGCCGACACATCAGAATTCGGGAGCCGACTCCAGTCAGCGAGGAGTCGATACTTTGCAAAGTTGGAGCTGACTCCACATCGAATTGATTTTTGCTATTTATGGAAATACGATCTGGAGCCGACACATGAAAAGTTGGGGCCGACTCCAACCTATCAAGGACAATTTTCAAAAGTGCCAGATCGGATTCTAACGGATATATTTTCTCACCTAACTCTCAACGGATACTTTTTTTTGTGTAAGAAGCATCCAAGTACAATTTTAACGGCTAGTTTCTCACCTAATCTTGGATTAAGATTCTATAAAAGGAGGGATTCGTTCATTTGAAAAATATGAACAAAAATAACAAAATAGAGGGAAAATAACAGAGAAATCCCTAGTGAAAAAGAAAGAGAAAAATCTCTGAGTCCAAGCCTATCAATCCAAGAGAGATTCAAGAGAAATCTAAAGCCCTAAAAGTTCAAGTTCGGAGGATTTTCAAAAAGGAAAAGAAAGAAGAGAAAAAGCCCTATTTCCTCAATGAGCTGTGTTCAAGATTCAACGATTCAATCCTTGCTTATCCATTCAAAAGAGAAGAGGAAAAGAAGAAAAGAAGAAAAGCTTAAATCCACATCGCTTCAATCAGGCTTTTCTAAATCTTGTTTTATTTACATTGATTATTTGCTCATTTGAGGAGCTTTAAAATTGCTATAAATTTATATTTTAATTGTTGTTTGCTAATTCAATCAGGGGGATTAAATTAGTTGAGGTAGTTTACCTCGGGTCAAGCTAATTTAGCTTGGGTTGGGTTTTATGCTGGTGAATCCATGAAAATTGGCTGGGTTCATTGTGACCCCGTGTAAAACAACAAGTTAGAGTTGTGAGCTTGTAAAATAACTCAACTGTAATCAGTGGATTATAGTGTGGACCCAAGAGTTACTTGGGAGTGGATGTAGGTGTGGGATACACCAAACCACTATAAATATCTTGTGTTTGTAGTGATTGTCTTATCTCTCTCTTATTGTGCTTTTAATTATTGCATCACTTTACTAGTATACTTAGTCCTTGTGAAATTGATTTTAAGTTTTAAGTGTTAAATTTTTTAAAGAACCTAATTTATCCCTATTGACCCAATTATTGATTTTGATGATTAATAAAGGAATTGAGTATATTTATTTGATTACTAATAGATTTGACAAGTGTTTTAGGGCTTAAAAATATTTGATTGATTGAAAGGCATTAAGAAACGTGTTTTGAATCAATTGCAAAATATAACTTTCAAGGTTTCAGAACCTGGAGTCGACACCTAGAAAGCATGGAGCCGACCCCATGGCCAGTCAAGTATTCTTCTAATTTTTGATACGGTTCGGAGCCGACACCTTGAGTTTCGAAGCCGATACCCAGAGTTTCGGAGTCGACACTTACATTGTCTGAAGCTGACTCCGATGCGGGGATAAAACGCTTGATTTTTGACTACCTCGAAGCCGATACTTACAGTCTTTTAGAGCCGACACCTGACCATGCCGAGCCGACACTTAACTTTTTGGAGCTGACTCCTCGATGAACTCAGAATTTTCTATTTTTGGATAAATGACTTGGAGCCGACACCTGAAAAGTTGGAGCCGACTCCAACCTATCTGGAATGAAATTTTAAAATGCCAGATCAGCTCTATCGATAATATTTTCTTTTTACCTAACTTCTAATGGATATATTTTGTTTGGAAAAACTTTCCAGGTACATTCCAACGGCTAGTTTTCTCATCAAAAATGGATTAAAGGAAATCTATAAAAGGGAAGAACACCCGTTTGAAAAAAAAAAAGGAAAAATGAAAAAGAGAGAGTGCTTTCAAATCAAAAATCCATGAAGTCTTGAGCCTGAAATCAAAGAGAAAAGAGTTCAAACTCAAATCCTTCCACTCCAAAAAGCTCAAAGAGAAATCCAAGGCGTTCATATTGAAAAATTGGAGGATTCCCAAAATAGAAGAAAAAGCTCTGTTTTTCTACGTTTTCCCAACTTCTCATCTGCAACATTTGCAACAAATCAAAGCTGAGGCCTGATTCAACATCTTCAAAGAGAAGAGGAAAAGAAGAAAAGAAGAAAAGCTCAAATCCAATCTACTTCAAACAGTCTTTTCTAACCTTATTCCTTTATTTTGAATATTTGCTCATTTGAGGAGCTTTGTATTATTGAAAAATATTATTCTTTCTTGTTTGTGCTAGTTCTATCAAGGGGTTGAACTAGTGGAGGTAGTATACCTCGGGTCAAGCTAGATTAGCTTGAGTTTTGGGTTTTGTGCTGGTGAGCCCGGAAAACCGGCTGGGTTCGTTGTGATCCCTGGGAAACAACAAGTTTTGAGTTGTGATCTTGTAAAACAACTCGACTGTAATCAAGAGGATATAGTGTGGACCCAATGGATCTTGGGAGTGGACGTAGTGTTGGATACACCGAACCACTATAAAACCTTTGTGTTTGCCGTGCTTTGATTATCTCTTTCTCTATCTCTTTGGTTGTGTTTAATATTCGCATTGCATTTAATTTCATCTATCTCCAAGCACATAGTTTTTAAAAGGTTAAAATTTTTTAAAGAACCCAATTCACCCCCCCCTCTTGGGTTGCCATCTGGGCCAACAATTGGTATCAGAGCAAGTGCTCATTGTTTATTTGATCACACGATCAAGAGCTAAAGATCCAAATGGCAGCTCAAGTTGGATCTTCATTTGCTGAAGGTCATTCTACAAATAGACCTCCCTTGTTTAATGGTTCCAACTATTCATATTGGAAAGCAAGAATGAGGATATTCATTCAAGCTTTAGATTATGAATTGTGGAGTGTTATAATTAATGGACCAAGCACACCCACACACATAGTTAATGGTTCTATTGTTCCTAAGCCCGAAAGAGATTGGAATGATAATGATAGGAAAATGGCTCAGCTTAATGCTAAGGCCATGAATGTCTTATATTGTTCCTTAGATGCAAATAAATTTAATCGTATCTCTACATGTAATTCCGCAAAAGAGATATGGGATAGATTAGAGGTTACCCATGAGGGTACAAATCAAGTTAAAGAATCTAAGATAAATATTCTTGTTCATAAGTATGATTATTCAGCATGGAACAAAAAAACTATAGCATGCATGTATACTAGATTCACTGATATTGTAAATGGTTTGAAAAGTCTAGGTAAGATTTATACTAATTCTGAACTTGTTCGCAAAATTCTTAGGTCACTTCCAAGGACTTGGGAAGCAAATGTGACAGCAATCCAAGAAGCCAAGGACCTCAATACTTTACCCTTGGAGGAGCTACTTGGATCACTAATGACCCATAAGTTAACCATGAAGCAGCACATAGAGGAAGATGTTAAAAAGAAGAAGACTATAGCTCTTAAGGCTGCAGAAAGTGAGGAGAGCTGCAGTGATAATGATGATGATGATGAGACACTCTTCTAGCTAGAAAATTCAAAAAATTCATGAGAAGAAAGAGACTCTTCCACAAGAAGAAATCTGAAATTAAGATGGAAGGAGAAAGAAAAAAGGACAAAGACAAGGACAAAGAAAAAGACCCCTTAATTTGCTATGAGTGTAAGAAACCGGAGCACTTTAGATATGATTGTCCTCTACTAAAGAAAGCCTACAAGAAGAAGAAGAAAGCCTATGTTGCAACCTAGAGTGACAGCGATGAATCCTCTTCAGAGGAAGATCAAAAGAAGTTGCAAACATTTGCTTTATGGCAAACGACGACAACGAGGTAAGTTCTGAAAACCCTTGTGATGATTTTGCATTTGATGAATTGTTTGAAGCTTTTAATGAACTAGTTGATGATTTTAAAGTTTTAAAAAAGAAATACAAATTTCTGAAAAATGATAATTCAATTCTCATTAAAGAAAAAGATAATCTTACTAATGAGATTAAGATGCTGAAATCTGAAAATAAAAATTTGACAAAAGAAAAAGAGTCAATTTCCAATGAAAATGATAAATTAAAGAAGGAAGTTGATAAATATAAGAATATTATTGATAAATTTACTTATAGTTCTGAAAAACTTAATTTATTATTAATTAATCAAAGAGCTATATTTGATAAGACTGGATTAGGATATAGACCTAACATAAAACAAAAATTTGTCAAAAACTTCTTTAGAAAAGAACAAAATAGAGATGGTGTTACATGTCATTATTGTAACAAGAAAGACCATAAATCCTATGAATGTAATGTGAGAAACAGTAACAAAAACTTAAGTAGTAAAGGAAAGAAAATATGAGTTCCCAAAGGAACAATCTTTTATGCTACTAACCATGAAGGACCCAAGAAGGCTTGGGTACCTAAATATAAGACTTAATTATTTTTGCAGGAGTGTCTTGCAGCCAAAAGATCAAAGCGAAAGTGGTATCTCGATAGTGGCTGCTCAAGACACATGATGGGTGACAAGGATCAATTCATCACCCTTAAAAGCAAAAGAGGAGGAGTTGTTACGTTTGGTGACAATGGCAAAGGCCAAATCATAGGGTTTGGTAATATTCAAATAACTCCCTCCACATATATTGAAAATGTTTTATATGTCAATGGTTTAAAACATAATCTAATAAGTATTAGCCAATTATATGATAAAGGTTTTAAAGTATCATTTGAAGCATCTATTTGCACTGTTTCTAATCCCATTGATAATAGCATTGTTTTTATTAGAAATAGAAATGACAATGTATACTTGATTGATTTAGATAATTTGTCTACTAGTAATCATTGCTTAGTTGCTAATAATGCTAATATGAATGAGATTGGTTGGTTATGGCATCGTAGATTAGGTCATGCAAGCACACACCTAATTTCAAAATTAATAAGAATGGATTTAGTAAAAGGACTTCCACAACTAGATTTTGAAAATAACAAAATTTGCGATGCATGTCAATTTGGAAAACAAACTAGAAACTCTTTCAAAACTAAAATATTGTTTCCACTTCTAGGCCACTTGAACTACTTTACATGGATCTTTTTGGACCTACTAGAACCACAAGTCTAGGAGGAAAGAAATATGGTCTTGTGATTGTAGATGATTACTCTAGATACACTTGGGTATTGTTTTTAGCTCATAAAGATGAGACCTTTCCATTGTTTTTGAAATTCTTCAAAAAGGTCACAAATGAGAAAAATAACACCATAGTGTCTCTTAGAAGTGATCATGGCACTGAATTTAAAAATCATCTATTTGAAAACTTTTGCATAGAAAATGGCATCCATCATAATTTTTCAGCACCTAGAACACCATAACAAAATGGAGTAGTTGAAAGAAAAAATAAAACCTTAGAAGACATGGCCCGTACCATGCTATGTGAAAACAACCTACCAAAATACTTTTGGGTGGAAGCTATAAACACGGCATGTTACATTCTTAATAGAGCTTTAATTAGGCCAATCACTAAGAAAACTCCTTATGAACTATGGAACAATAGAAAACCAAACATAAGATACTTTCATGCATTTGGTTGTAAATGTTTCATTCATAATAATGGTAAAGATAATCTAGAAAAATTTGATGCAAAATCTGATGAAGGCATTTTCTTAGGACATTCAACATCTAGTAAAGCCTATAGAGTGTTTAACAAGAGAAACTTAATTGTAGAAGAATCTATTCATATAATTTTTGATGAATCTTTAGCATCAAGTTCAAGAAAAATTGATGATGAGGAAGATACAAACATTCTAGAAAGAGACATTAAAAAGTTAAATATTAATGTATCTTCAGATCATGAACAAGAAGCTAAAGATAATGATTCCCCTAGTGTTGATGTTGTTGATGCAAATCATAATGATGTAGATATTCCTAGAGATTGAAGATATGCCTATGGTCATCCAAAAGAATTAATTATAGGTGATCCATCTCAAGGAGTAAGAACTAGATCATCAATGAGAAACATCAATAATCATCTTGCATTTGTATCTCAAATTGAACCTAAAACTATTGAAGAGGCAGAAAAAGATAATAATTGGATGTTAGCCATGCAATAAGAATTAAATCAATTTACTAGGAATAATGTCTGGACTCTTGTAGATAGACCTAAAGATCATTCTGTTATAGGATCAAAATGGGTATTTAGAAATAAATTAGACAAAAATGGCATAGTAATTAGAAACAAAGCTAGATTAGTCGCAAAAGGATATAATCAAGAAGAAGGAATTGATTTTGATGAAACTTTTGCACCTGTAGCTAGACTAGAAGCAATTAGATTATTACTCGCATTTGCATATCATATGTATATCAATTTATTTTAAATGGATGTTAAAAGTGTATTTTTAAATGGATTTATAAATGAGGAAGTTTTTGTTGAACAACCTCCTGGTTTTGAAGATCATGAATTTCCAAATCATGTTTTTAAATTGCACAAAGCACTATATGGTTTAAAACAAGCACCTAGAGCTTGGTATGAAAGATTAAGTAAATTTTGGATTGAAAATGACTTTATAAGAGGAAATATTGATAAAAAACTATTTTTGAAAAGAAAAGACAAGGATTTATTAGTAGTACAAATATATGTTGATGATGTTGTATTCGGTGCTACTAACAATCTGTTATGTCAAGAATTTGCTAAGTTAATGCAGGGTGAGTTTGAGATGAGCATGATGGGAGAACTCAATTTCTTCCTAGGACTTCAAATCAAGCAAAGCAAAGAGGAAATTTTCATCAATCAAGCAAAATACACAAAAGAACTTCTCAAGAAGTTTGGAATGGAGTCAATCAAACCACTTAGAATACCTATGAGCCCTTCATGCAAATTGGACAAAGATGAAGATGGTAAAAAAGTAGATCAAAAATATTACAGATGTATGATCGGATCTCTTCTTTACTTAACAGCTAGTAGACCAGATATCATGTTTGCGGTTTGTCTATGCGCTAGATTTCAATCTGAACCTAAAGAATCTCACTTAATTCCTGTAAAAAGAATCTTAAGATATTTAAGTGGAACTAAAAATGTAGGTTTATGGTATTCTAGAGACTCAACATTGAACTTGATTACATATTTTGATTCCGACTATGCTGGATGTAAATTAGATAGAAAAAGCACAAGTGGTGCATGTCAATTTTTAGGAAGTAACTTAATCTCTTGGTTTAGCAAAAAGCAAAATTCGGTTGCATTATCAACTGCTGAAGCAGAATATGTTGCAGCTAGAAGTTGCTGTGCTCAAATCCTTTGGATTAAGAGACAACTTGAAGATTATGTCATAACACTTGATAAAACTCCTATTAGATGTGATAACACAAGTTCAATTAATTTAACTAAAAATCCAATTCAATATTCAAGAACAAAACACATTGAAATTAGATATCACTTTATAAGAGAACATGTAGCTAATAATAAAATTTGTCTTGATTATGTTAATACTGAAGAACAATTAGCTATATATTTACAAAATCTTTGAGTGAAGAAATATTTTGTTATCTTAGAGGTGAATTAGGAATATGTGACCCTTTGGAATGATTTTGAAACTCTAAGGAATGGCTATCTAGATTTCTATTAATTTCTTAATATTTCTTTCATAATTTTAAGGACAAATTATCTAGTCATCTGAGCAATTTGTTCCTCATACTCCAAAGATTTTTTCAAAATTTTATTGAACCTATTTTGACAAGTTTCAGTTGTTTGAATCTTAATTATTTTTCTCTGAAACTGTCAGTGGAGTCGACACCTCAGTTTGAGGAGTCGACACCTTTGTCTGTGTCGCTCTTGGTCCCTGACCTTGGAGCCGATACCCGTATAAGTGGAGCCGACTCCAGTTCGAGCGCTGACTGTGTTAGCGATTTGGAGTCGACACCCGACTTTGCAGGAGTCGACACCTAGGGGTCCCAAATCGACTTTATTAGGGCAGAGTCGACACCTCATCATTTCATCTCTTTTCAAATCCTTAACCAAACTCTTCCCAAACTCTCTCAAAGCCTCCCCATCTCTAATTCCACTCTATTCAAGCCTTCCTAAGGATCTAATGGCACCTAAGAGGAGAGGATCAGTGCTTGGAGTGCCCGTGGCAACCGGAAGATGATCGGCGAGATGACCCGTGTGCTAGCCGTCTCCGAGTGATTCCTCTTCAACTGCTTCGGACAATCCAGACCCTTCATCTCCTCAGGTAGATACCCTAGCAGGGAGAGTGATAACAATGGGTAGGAAAGTTGATTTCGAGTTCTTTCAATCCGAGGGCTTCTCTATTGGGAATCAAATCAAGGAACTAGACTGGGATAAAGTGTGTTCTCTAGATGTTCCTACATATCCAGCCCTTGTCAAGGAATTCTATTTCAATCTGTCGAGAGGTGATGGTGGAATCGTGAGCTCAGTCAGAGGTAAAAGGATCCATCTTACTTTTCAGAAATTAGGAAACCTCCTTAGCATTCCCATTACTGGATTAGTTGCCGACATCCACAGTGAGAGGTCAGCTGCTCTATCAAGGATGTTAGAGAGAGAAGTTACAGAATTTGAGGAGATTAGGGCTAACCAACTGCCCTTGGAATTAAGATTACTTCACAATATTTGCAGTAGAATATTATTTTCAAAAACCGATCGATTTGAGTATGTCTCCAAGCGAGACATTGTTGTGATGGACAGTGTGCCCCAGTCAACCCATAAATTTAGCTATAATGATGATATTTTATATGGTTGAGGCCGGAGGGAAAAGAAGATCGTCCTTACCCTACGGCATGGTGCTAACTATGGTTTTCAGGAGCCAAGGTGTTGTGATATTAGACAATGAACCTTCCAAGAATCTCAGGCATACTGATTACTACAGTTTGGCCACCTTGCATCGGATGGGATTTGTTAAGGTCAACGGGCAATGGAAAGGAAAGGCAGCTTGGATGAGAGAGCCCCTGAACCTAGACCTTCTGCATCTTTTGAGGCTGGACCATCTGTGAGGGTTCCCTCTAGCCTAGTAGTCCTGTTCCTGCTCCTGCACCCACTCAAGTTCATGTTCAGTCATCCACTTCATCAGTTGGTTTTTCAGACCTTCATTGGAGCAACTCAAATATTGATAAAACCTTATTTTTGAAAAGAAAAGATAAAGATTTATTGGTAGTACAAATTTATGTAGATGATATTGTATTCGGTGCTACTAACAATCTTTTGTGTCAAGAATTTGCTAAGTTAATGCAGGGTGAATTCGAAATGAGTATGATGGGAGAACTCAACTTCTTCCTAGGACTTCAAATCAAACAAGAAAGAGAGGAAATTTTCATCAACTAAATAAAGTACACAAAAGAAATTCTCAAGAAATTTGGTATGGAACAAGTCAAACCTCTCGGAACACCAATGAGTCCTTTATACAAGTTAGATAAAGATGAAGATGGTAAGCCTGTTGATCAAAAATGTTACAGAGGTATGATCGGTTCACTACTTTATTTAACAACTAGTAGACCGGATATTATATTTGTAATATGTTTATGTGCACGATATCAATCTGAACCTAAAGAATCTCACTTAATTGCAGTAAAAAGAATACTTAGATATCTAAATAGAACTAAAAATGTAGGATTATGGTATTCTAGAGACTCAACATTGAATTTGATTGCATATTATGATTCTGATTATGCTGGTTGTAAATTGGATAGAAAGAGTACAAGTGGTGCATGCCAATTTTTAGGAAGTAACTTAATCTCTTAGTTTAGCAAAAAGCAAAATTCAGTTGCATTATCAACTGCTGAAGCTGAATATGTTGCCGCTGGAAGTTGTTGTACTCAAATCCTTTTAATTAAGCGACAACTTGAAGATTATGGTATAACACTTGATAAAACACCAATTAGATGTGATAATGCTAGTGCAATCAATTTAACTAAGAATCCAATCCAACATTCAAGAACTAAACACATTGAAATTAGATATCATTTTATTAGAGAACATGTAGCTAATAATGACATTTGTCTTGATTATGTTTGTACTGATGAACAATTAGCTGACATTTTTACAAAACCCCTAAGTGAAGAAAGATTTTGTTATCATAGAGGAGAATTTGAAGTTTGTAATCCATTGGAATGAATTTAAATCTTCTAGGAATGATTATCTAGAATTCAATCATTTTTTCCTAATTTTCTTATAATTTTAAGGATGATTTATCTAGATATTTAAACCCCTTGATTCATCACATTTCAAAGTTGATTTATCCAAAATTTGAAGATTTTTCGGACAAGTTTCAGATCCTTTGAAACTCTTAATTTTTTCTCTGAAACTATCTTGGAGCCGACTCCTCTGGTATTGGAGTCGACTCTAGTTTTGTCTGAGACTTTGGAGCCGACGCCTGCTTTTTCAGAGTCGACTCCACTTTGGGCGCTGACTGTGTTAGTGACCTGGAGTCGACACCTCGCTTTGCGGGAGTCGACTCCAAATGGTCCCAGGTTGACTTATCTAGGGCAGAGTTGACTCCTCTTTCATTTCAATCAATTTCAATCCTTCTCAAACTCTTCTAAACTCTTCTCAAAACCCAAGATTTCTCAAATTGATCATTTCCTAGCTACTAATGGCATCCAAGCATAGGGGATCGGTGTTTGGAGCAGTGACGACGGGAAAAAGAATAGTGAGGCATCCGGCATGGCAGCCTTCACCGAGTTCTTCGTCCTCTTCGTCTGCATCCACACCAAGTGCAATTCCATGTCCTTCTTCGCCTCAGGTAGACACTCTTGCTGGGCATGTTATTACCATGGGGAGAAAGGTTGATTTTCATTTTTTTGAAGAAGAGGGATTTTCAATTGGGCGGTAGATAAAGGAATTAGGTTGGGAGAGAGTGTGTTCTCTTGATGTACCTACGTATCCCGCTCTAGTTAAAGAGTTTTATTTCAATCTTTCAAGAGGAGATGGAGGTATAGTGAGTTCTGTTAGAGGAAAGAGGATTCATCTAACTTCTGAGATTTTGGGAAGCCTATTTGAAATTCCTGTGAATGGACCAATTGCCAACTCCCATAGTAATAGAGGTGAAGCATTATCAAGAATGCTAGGCAGAGAAGTTGCTGAATTTGAAGAAGTTAGGGCAAACCAGTTGCCCCTAGAGCTAAGACTATTGCATAACATTTGTAGTTGGATTTTATTTCCAAAGACCGGCAGATTTTAGTATGTCTCGGAGCGAGACATTGTAATCATGGATAGTGTTCTGATAGGCCAGCCAATTAATTTAGCTGGTATGATGATTTGGTACATAGCTGAGGCTGGGAACAAGAAGAGATCCACTTTGCCTTATGGCATGGTTTTGACATTAGCATTTCAAAACCAGGGTGTAATTATTTCAGACAGTGAACCCATGACGAATTTAAGGTACACTGACTATTATAGCTTAGCCACTGTACACCGAATGGGCTTCGTGAAAGTTAATAGAAACTGGGAGAGAAAAGGAAATCTGGAAGATAGAGCAGCTAAGATGGATACTGTGGCCCCTGGTATATCAGAGGCAGAGCCTTCAGTGAGGCATACTTCCCCAGGCCCCAGCTATCCTACACCCTCAGCACCTGCTCCAGCTCCTACTTCTTTTGATCAGACTTCCACTAGTTTTTCTAATGCTCATTTAGCACAATTAAAAGAACTCCTTGCTTGTCATAAAGAAGAGATGAAGATTGAGCTAGACAGATTACTTTTGAGCTTAAGAAAGATGTACTATTCCTTGGAAGATAGAGTAAGCAGAATTGAATCATCCTTTGGAACTTCTTCAGAAGCCTTGAAGACTGATCTTATGCACATTTTTGAGAAGATCAAGGACATTGGAGGAGATTCTGATACTTATTCAAAGTGCAATACTGAATTACAAGAGAAAATCACAGTTGCATCTGCTTTTATTGACAGAAGACTAAATGATTTTATCAAAATCCAAAGTGAAGGAATGGAAAGATCTTAGAAGAGCTCAAAGACTTCTTAGATTTTGATGTTATTAGCTTTTGATGTTTGACTTACATTTTGATGTACTTACTCTTTGATGTTTAGTTTGTATCTTGACTTTATGAATGATGTAATAAAGTATTTTGACCTTATAAATGATGTAATGAAGTACTTTAACTTTATGAATGATGTAATGAAGTTTTGAGTATTCAATGAATATCATACTTGAATTTTGATAATTGACTTGGACTTTGTTTTGAACTTTGAATTTGATTCCTATAATTGATGTCAATTTAAGTCTCAATGCACCTTCTAAACCTTTTTGTTGATTACAAAAAAGGGGGAGAAGAGATTCTTGTATATGCATAAAAAATAATGAGAGAAGAGATATTTTATATATGCATAATCAATGGTAAAATGGTACTTATATGCATGTTAAATGGAATTAATATCAAACTAATATCACATGGAATTAAGATATGCACTTAAATGAAAGAATATTTTGACAAGTTTCAATGAACTTACATATGCACACACATAGGGAGAGCTACCACATTAAGGTGGAGCTTAACCCTAAATGCAAATATTTTGACAATTATGCATATACTCAATATTTTTGTCATCATCAAAAAGGGGAAGATTGTTGGAAAAATTATTAAGAAATTATTTACCTAATAATTAATTTTGATGATTAACAAAAGTCATGAATATATTCATTGTGTTTCTGATAGATTTGATAAGTGTTTCAGGAATTAAGATTGGTTATTTATTCAAATGGCGCTTAGAAATCAGTTTTGAACCGAGTTTCAATGGAATTTATTTAAGTTCAGATCATGGAGCCGACACCTTAACAGTCTCGAGCCAACTCTAGAGTATATCAGAGCAGTTGTATATTTTCGGCACGGTTCAGAGTCGAACCTAGAGTTTCGAAGTCGACACCTAGAGTTTCGAAGTCGACACCTAAGGTTTCGGAGCCGACACATGGATTTTGGGAGCCGACTCTAACATGAGGTACATAAACTATATTTTTCAGAGCAATTCTCAGAGCCGACACATTAGAATTCGGGAGCCGACTCTAGTCAGCGGGGAGTCGACACTTTGCAAAGTCGGAGCCAACTCCACGTCGAATTGATTTTTGCTATTTATGGAAACACGATCTAGAGTTGACACATGAAAAGTTGGAGCCGACTCCAACCTATCAAGAATGATTTTCAAAAGTGCCAGATCGGATTCTAACGGATATATTTTCTTACCTAACTCTCAATGGATACTTTTCTTTGTGTAAGGAAGCATTCAAGTACAATTTTAACGGCTAGTTTCTCACCTAATCTTGGATTAAGACTCTATAAAAGGAGGGATTCGTCCGTTTGAAAAATATAAACAAAAAGAACAGAAATAGAGGGAAAATAACAGAGAAATCCCTAGTGAAAAAAAGAGAAAAATCTCTGAGTCCAAGCCTATCAATCCAAGAGAGATTCAAGGGAAATCCAAAGCCCTAAAAGTTCAAATTCGGAGGATTTTCAAAAAGGGAAAGGAAGAAGAGAAAAAGCCCTATTTTCTCAACGAGCTGTGTTCAAGATTCAACGATTCAATCCTTGCTCATCCATTCAAAAGAGAAGAGGAAAAGAAGAAAAGGAGAAAAGCTCAAATCCACATTGCTTCAATCAGGCTTTTTCTAAATCTTGTTTTATTTACATTGATTATTTGCTCATTTGAGGAGCTTTAAAATTGTTGTAAATTTATATTTGAATTGTTGTTTGCTAATTCAATCAGGGGGACTGAATTAGTTGAGGTAGTTTACCTCAGGTCAAGCTAGTTTAGCTTGGGTTGGGTTTATTGTGACCCCGTGTAAAACAACAAGTTAGAGTTGTGAGCTTGTAAAACAACTCAACTGTAATAAGTGGATTATAGTATGGATCCAAGAGTTTCTTGGGAGTGGACGTAGGTGTGGGATACATTGAGCAACTATAAATATCTTGTGTTTGTAGTGATTGTCTCTATCTCTCTCTCTTATTGTGCTTTAAATTATTGCATCACTTCACTAGTATATTTAGTCCTTGTGAAATTGATTTTAAGTTTTAAGTGTTAAATTTTTTGAAGAACCCAATTCACCCCCCCTCTTGGGTTGTCATCTGGGCCAACATTAGGACTCTTGCTTTTCTTCTTCAAATTGATGGAAATCCTTTGGATTTGATCTTGAAGGGCTTTTGGATTTCTCTTTTATCTCTTTTCAACTAATAGGCTTGGACTCAGAGATTTTCTCTTTGAAAGTTTCTTGATTTCTCTCTTTTTCTTTTTATTTTTCTTCTTCCTTTTTTTTGAACGGTTGGAACCCCTTTTTATAGATTTTCTTAATCCACAATTTGGTGAAAAATAGCCATTGAAATGTACTTGGATTAGTTCCTCATGCAAAGAAATAGAGTCGTTGAAGACTAGGTGAGAAGATATGACCGTTGGAGCTGATTCTGATAGATTTGAAAATCGACTATGACAGGTTGGAGTCGGCTCCAACTTTTCAGGTGTCGGCTCTATGTCGGGTTTTCAAAAATAGTAACAAAAAGTTCGTCGTGGAGTCGGCTCCGAGATACTATGGTGTCGACACATCGCGAGCTGGAGTTGGCTCTAAATCTTTGGGTGTTGGCTCTAACAATGCTCCGAAAAACATAGTCTCTGTTCTTAGGTTAGAGTCGGCTCTAAATCTGCAGGTGTCGACTTTAAATTATGAAGCAGAAAATAGTTATTTGTATCTCAAGTTAGAGTCGGCTCTAGCTTTTCAAGTGTGACTCTAAACCGTGCCAAAAGTTTCAAACTGTTCTGATACGCTCTGGAGTCGACTCTACTGACTGTGGGTGTCGGCTCCAAGTTCTGAACTTTGATATATTTTATTAAAAACTAATTCAAACTTAATTTTATATAGCATTTGAATATTTAACCTTTCTAAATTCTTGAAATATTTATTAATTTCATTAGTAACATAAGAAATATACTCATGGCTTTTGTTAATCATCAAAATTAATAAGTGGGTCAACAATCTCCCCCTTTTTGATGATGACAAAAACATTGAGTATATGCATAATCAATTATTTTATAATTATCAAAATATGTAAATTCAAGGTTAAGCTCGCCTTGAATGAAGTAGCTCCCCCTATGGATATGCATATAATAACTAATTTAAGTTCATTTAAATTTTATATAACTTTAATTTCATTTAACATAGCTTCATGCATATATAAGTATATACACTCTTTAATTGCTCCATGCATATACATAAACACTCTTTCTCCCCCTTTTTTGTTATCAACAAAAAGGTTAAGAAGAGGGTGCATATTGCTTAAATCAACATCAAACGCAAGAATTGAGTAACTTAAAGTTCAAAATTCAAGTAACAAGATTGACTTTATATAGCATTCATTGAGTACAAAGTCATTATATCAAAATATTCATTAAGTCATTACAAACTATATCACTACATCATTCATATATCATTCACTACAAAATACATCAAAGCATCAAAATGCATCATAACATTAAAATACATCCTAGTTACAAACTAAAAACTAAAGAAAGCTTGAAATTGACAATATTGAATAAGTGATGAATTGGCTTGGCTTGGATCATCTCAAAATCCTCTTAAGTTCTTCTAAGATCTGCCCCATCCCTTTTTCTTGAATCTTCATGAAATCATTCAGCATTTTCTCAACTAAAGCAGTAGCAATTGTAACTTTTTCTTGAAGTTCTGCATTGCATTTAGAGTAGGTGTCTGAGTCACCTCCTATGTCCTTGAGTTTCTCAAAAATCAGCTTTAAGTCAGCCTTCAAGGTTTCTGAAGATGTGCTTAATGATGACTCAATCCCACTAACTTTTTCTTCCAATGAATAATAAAGTTGCCTTATCCCCAATAGTTGGCTTTCTACTTCATTCTTCATTTTGATTTCATGATTTACAAATAATGCTTTGAGTTGATCTAACTGTCTCTCAGAAAATCCAGAGGATACTTGAGTGAAGGTTGTGGGGGCTGGTGCTGGTGCTGTTGGAGGTGCTGAACTGCTGGATCCTAGTGAAGAGTGTCTCACTGATGGTCCTGCCTCTGAGGGACCAGGGGCTGTAGTCTCCACCTCAGTTGCCCTATCATCCATATGCCCTTTTCTCTCCCAATGGCCATTAACTTTCAAGAAGCCCATACGGTGCAAAGTAGCACTATTGTAGTAATCAGTATGTCTCAGATTCTTTATAGGTTCATTGTCTAAAATATTCACACCTTGACTTTGAAATGCCATTGTTAGAATCATTCCATAAGGCAATGTAGATCTTTTCTTACAACTAGCTTCGGCCATGTATCCAATCATCATACCAGCCAGGTTAATGGGTTGACCAGTCACAACACAGTCCATGACAACTATGTCTCTCTCAGATACATATTCAAACCTTCCAGTTTTAGGGAATAAAATTCTATTGCATATATTGTATAAAAGCCTTAGTTCTAAGGGTAATTGATTTGCCCTAACTTCTTCAAATTCTGTCATTTCTCTACCAAGAATCCTAGATAATGCTTCACCTCTCTCACTGTGAGAGTTAGCAATCAAACCAATAACTAGTATTTCCAACAAATTTCCTAAAATTTTTGAAGTCAAATGGATTCTTATTCCTCTAACATGACTGACAATACCTCCGTCTCCTCTTGTTAAATTATGATAAAAATCCTTCACAAGAGCTGGGTAGGTAGGAACATCCAAAGAACATACCTTTTTCCCAACCCATCTCCTTGAGTTGTCTTCCTAGGGTGAATCCTTCCGCTTCAAAGAAACCAAAATCAACCTTGCTTCCCATTGTGATAACCTTCCAACCTAGGAGATCTATCTGGGAAGAGGATGGACTAGGAATCGTGCTTGGAGTAGAGGATGACGAGGTAGAGGATGAGATAGGTGATGGCTGTCTCACCGGATACCTCGCCGTTCTTCTTTCCGTCGTCACAGTTGCTCCAAAGGCTGATGCGCGCGCTTGAGTGTCATTGAATGCTAGGAAAGGATGAATTAGAGGGATTCTTAGTTTTGGGACAAGTGGAGAAGATTTTGGAAAGGTTTGGAGTCGAATAGAATTGAAAAGGTATCGACTCTGCCCTAATAAAGTTAAACTGGGACCACAAGGTGTCGGCTCCTGCAAAGCGAGGTGTCGACTCCAAGTTGCTAACACAGTCAGCACCCAAAATAGAGTCGGCTCTGCAAAGGCAGGTGTCAGCTCTAAAATCATAGACATGAGCTAACAAAACTAGAGTCAACTTCACCAACCGTGGTGTCGGCTCCAAGACAGTTTCAGTGAAAGAATGAGAGTTTCAAAGAATCTGAAATTTGTCAAGAGTCATCAAAAATTTTGGATAAATCTTTCTTAAAATGTGGTGAATTAAGAAGTTCAAATATCTAGATAAATTTTCCTTAGAATCACAAAAATATTTTCAAGAAAATAATTAAATTCTAGATAGTCATTCTTAGGTGATTTAAAATCATTCCAATGGATCACAGACTCCTAATTCTCCTCTAAGATAACAAAATCTCTCTTCACTTAAAGGTTTTATAAATATGTCCGCTAATTGTTCATCAGTACATACATAATCAAGATAAACATCATTATTAGCTACATGTTCTCTAATGAAATGATGTCTTATTTCAATGTGTTTAGTTCTTGAGTGTTGAATAGGATTTTTAGTTAGATTTATTGCACTAGTGTTATCACATCTAATTGGAGTTTTATCAAGTGTTATACCATAATCTTCAAGTTGTCACTTAATTCAAAGGATTTGAGCACAACAACTTCTAGCTGCAACATATTCAGCTTCAGCAGTTGATAATGCAACCGAATTTTGCTTTTTGCTAAACCAAGAGATTAAGTTATTACCCAAAAATTGGCATGCACCACTTGTACTTTTTCTATCTAGTTTATAACCAGCAAAATCAGAATTAGAATATGCAATCAAATTTAATGTTGAATCTCTAGAGTACCATAATCCTACATTTTTAGTTCCATTTAAATATCTGAGAATTCTTTTTACAGCAATTAAGTGAGATTCTTTAGGTTCAGACTGATATCTAGCACAAAGTATACTGCAAACATAATATCAAGTCTACTTGTTGTTAAGTAAAATAGAGAACCAATCATACCTCTATAATATTTTTGATCAATTTGCTTACCATCTTCATCTTTATCGAGTTTGTATGAAGGACTCATAGGAGTTCTAAGAGGTTTAACTAATTCCATACCGAACTTCTTGAGAATTTCTTTAGTGTACTTTGTTTGGTTGATGAAAATTTTCTCTCTTTCTTGTTTGATTTGAAGTCCAAGGAAGAAGTTAAATTCTCCCATCATTCTCATCTCAAATTCGCCCTGCATTAACTTTACAAATTCTTGACAAAGAAGATTGTTAGTAGCACCGAATACAATGTCATCTACATATATTTGTACTACCAATAAGTCTTTATCTTTTCTTTTCAAAAACAGGGTTTTATCAACATTTCCTCTAGAAAAATTATTTTCAATTAGAAATTTACTTAGTCTATCATACCAAGCTCTAGGTGCTTGTTTTAAACCATAAAGTGCTTTGTGTAGTTTAAAAACATGATTTAAAAATTCATGATCTTCAAAACCAGGTGGTTGTTCAACAAAAACTTCCTCATTTATAAAGCCATTTAAAAATGCACTTTTCATATCCATTTGAAATAAGTTAATGTTTATATGACACACAAATGCAAGTAATAATTTGATGGCCTCTAATCTAGCAACACGTGCAAAAGTTTCATCAAAATCAATTCCTTCTTCCTGATTATATCCTTTTGCAACTAATCTAGTTTTATTTCTAATAACAATGCCATTTTCATCTAATTTATTTTTAAATACCCATTTAGATCCTATAACAGGATGACCTTTCGGTATATCAACTAGGGTCCATACTTTATTCCTGATTATATCCTTTTGCATAGCTAACATTCAATTACTATCTTTTTCAGCTTCCTCAATAGTCTTGGGTTCTATATGAGATATAAATACAAGATGATTATTAATGTTCCTCATTGATGATCTAGTTCTTACACCTTGAGATGGATCGCCTATGATTAAGTCTTTTGGATGACCATAAGCATATCTCCAATCTTTAGGTAGATCTACATCATTACGAGTAGTATCAATACCATCATCCTTAGGTGAGTCATCATCTTTAGCCTCTGGTTCATGATCTGAAGATACATCTACATTCAATTTTTCAATATCTCTTTCAAGCAAATTTATATCTTCCTCATCATCTATCTTTTTAGAACTTGATGCTAAAGACTCATCAAATACTATATGAATTAACTCTTCTACAATTAAATACTTTTATTAAATACTCTATAAGCTTTGCTAGAAGTGGAATATCCTAAAAATATACCTTCATCAGATTTTGTGTCAAACTTTCCAAGATTGTCTTTACCATTATTATGAATGAAACATCGACAACCAAATGCATGAAAGTAACCAATGCTAGGTTTCCTATTATGCCATAATTCATAGGGAGTCTTCTTAAGGATTGGTCTAATTAAGGCTCTATTTAGGATGTAACATGCAGTGTTTATAGCTTTCGCTTGGAAATACTTTGGGAGTTGGCTTTCACATAGCATGGTACGGGCCATGTCTTCTAGAGTTCTATTTTTCTTTCTACAACTCTATTTTGTTGAGGTGTTCTAGGTGCAGAGAAGTTATGATGAATGTCATTTTCAATGCAAAAATTTTTAAATAAATAATTTTCAAATTCAATTCCATGATCACTTCTAAGAGACACTATGGTAGTATTTTTCTCATTTGTGACTTTCTTGAAGAATTTTAGAAATATAGAGAAAGTCTCATCTTTGTGAGCTAAAAATAATACCCAAGTGAATCTAGAGTAATCATCTACTATCATAAGACCATATTTTTTCCTCCTAGACTGGTAGTTCTAGTAGGTCCAAAAAGGTTTATATGTGTAGCTCGAGTGGCCTAGTAGTGGAAATAATATTTTTAGATTTGAAAGAATTTCTAGTTTATTTTCCAAATTGACATGCATCACAAATTCTATTTGTTGCCCAGATGTAGCAACCCAAGAGGGGGGTGAATTGGGTAATTAAAAAATTAATTGCTAGCACAGATATGTGCTTTAACACTAATTAAAATTTAATTGGTAGCGGTGTAGTGAAGTGCACAGAATAATATCACAGAAAATTAAGCAAGCAATCACAAACACAAGAAAGTTTATAGTGGTTCGGTGCCAAACCCACACCTACATCTACTCCCCAAAAATTCTTTGGAATTTCACTTCAATCGTAACAAATGATTACAACCTCTAGCCTTCCCTGGCTAGCCCTTTTGTTTATACGGCACAAGGCAGCCAAACCCCTAGCCTTCCTCGGCTAGTCCTCTTGTTTCACGGCACAAGGAAGCCAACCCCTAACCTTATCCGGCTAGTCCTCTTGTTTCACGGCACAAGAAAGCCAACCCCTAGCCTTACCCGGCTAGTCCTCTTATTCAAGGAAGCCTTACAACAAGAATATCAAGGTTTAAGTACAAGTAGCTCCTAAAATGAGCAAATAAAACAATGTAAGATCACTTTACAAATTTCGGAGCTTTTGGCTTCTTCTTTGGGATGAAGCTTTGAGGAATGAACGAAGCCTTCTTGTGGTTGTTGGAGATTTGGATGATGCCTTCAATAAATTTGAAACTCCTCTTTGTAAGCTCTTGAATGCATTATATCTCTTCTTTAAATGTTATCAACCACTTGAATCAACACTCCAATAACTCTTGAAATGATTCACAAATGAAGGCTCAATACTAACTCCAATAACTCTTTAGCTAACTAACCACAAAAGCAAAAATCCAACGTTTCATGAACATAGAGGCCTTGAAAAATAGTTAGCTCTTTAGCTAACTCAAGCAAGTGCTAGTTAGCTCTCTAGCTAACCAAGGCAAGAAGTAGTTAGCTCTCTAGCTAATTGAGCAGGAAGCAACGTTCATGAACAGAGAGGCCTCATAAGGTAGTTAGCTCTTTAGCTAACTAAAAAAAGGAGGCTCTCGGCTTGGAGAAAATTCTGCAAAAAGTAGTTAGCTGACAAACAATTTAGTTAGCTCCCAAAAGCAATCAGCTAGCTAACAAGGGATCTTAGCTAGCTAAAAAGATAGCCAGCTAGCTCACCAGTTAACTAAAAATAAGCATAGTTTAGCCAATACAGTTACAGGAAAAAGTAGTTAGCTAAGAAATCCATTTAGCTGGCTATGAGAAGGAGAAAGCTAGCTAGCTATTTCAAAATTCCATACGGCCAAGAAAAGATGCAGAAATCCCTTAGCTAGCTGGATCAGAAATCCAGTTAGCTAACTCAAAGATTCATATGGTTTTAAGAATTACAGAAATGCCATTAACAGCTTCCAATTGGATTTACAGGAATGTCATTGATAGTTTTCAATGGGATATATAGGAATGCCATTAACAGCATTGAGAAACAATTTTTTTCATGATAAATCATCAAATATAGATTTACTATTTGAGAAATGAATGATCAAGCATTGAAGAACCATGATAAAATATTTGGGCTTGAGGAAAAACATTTGGAATACAAATTCATTGGCTCATTTAAAATATTTTACATGCTATAAGAAATAATACAAGATTTCATGCAAAGGTAAATTTAGTCATTTATAAAACAAATATTTTATGATACTTTTGAAGCAAAAGTCCATTTGAAAAATTCATTTGACCTTTTCAAAAATATTTGGACTTGCAAAAATACAATTACATTACCTTCATTTTACCTTTGTAATACCTTTCTTTTGGTATGTAGAGTAATCCAATTTGGAGTAACATTATCTTGATGATTCACCTGAAATTTGTTTAACTTAACCACAAGATTATTAGTATCATACTTAATTATTTTGTGATCATCAAAATCAATATAAGGTCAACAATCTCCCCCTTTTTGATGATGACAAAACCATTAAACATACAAAGAAAAATATATAAAATTCTCTTCCCTTTAATGTATATATTTTTCTCTTTACATGCTATTCTCTCCCATGAATGTCCTATGAATTTAATGTATGCTAATCTCTCCTATAAATGTAAATGAAGTGTATGCTATTCTCTCCCCCTTTTTGTCATTAATCAAAAAGAGATGAAAGAATGTGCACAATTAAGCATTCATCAAGGAAAAGACATTAAGCATTCATAATGCATTAAATGGCATAAATACATATACAACAAAGATACATCAAAGTTCATCAAGATTCATAATCTCAAATAATAAAAACAACATATATCAAGGTTCAAAATACGTCAAGGTCCAAATATATTAAAGTTCACAACAAAGTTTATATTATATAAAAAAATTCTAATCTTCAATAGTAACAATAAGATACAAAAATATTAATCATTTAATAACAATCATTTTTCATAACTCAATTGATACCAATTTAAAAACTTTTGAATGTAGGATCAAAATATTACTTTTTCATATTTATAGTTTGATGTCAAAAGAAAATGCATTCAAATTATTACCACATATAGGAGTTGATACTACTTTTATACATCAAAGCATTTATAACAGAAAGATATTCAATATATCACAATGCTTAATGCATCAAAGTATCCAAATATTCAAGTAAGTTCCTTTTCCCCTTTACTAATTTAAAATATGTTGAGATACAATATTAATAGATACCACATCAAATATTTGAGTTCAAATATATTTACATTCTTCTCCCCTTAATATTTCAAATTTGGTCTATATGCAATAAAAGTTTTATGCAAGAAATGATACTACTATCATATGATCAAAACATTTTATAAATGTATCATGCTAATCTCAATGAAAATACATAGGCATTCTATAACAATCACCACATTTCAATTTCACATTTCATATGATAACATAAGATTTCTTACATAGGTGATATGCAAATAAGATATTACAACAAAATATGCATCACCTTTATCAAACCCTTTTCATTTCATGCATAGGCAATTTTTTTTTATAAGATATGATCAAAAAATGATACCACTAATAAAGTAGACATTTAATAATCCAATTCTTATAATAAAATCATATCAAGCAAGGAGTAAACAGATCAAGCTGATACCACTTGTTGCCGATCTTGGGCCTGCGACCCATATCACTCGACAAATGTATCAATAAATTAAATTTCTTCATGCTAAACTTCTTCAAAATTTTCTTGATGTACACGAATTGGCTTATGAAGATCCTCTTCTTTGATTGCTTGATTTGAAGTCCGATAAAATAATTGATTTTACCCATTATGCTCATCTCGAACTCTCCCTGCATGAACTTAGCAAAGTCTTGGAACAAGAAATTATTAGTAGCACCGAATATAATGCCATCTACATAAATTTATACTATCAATATATCATCATTATGTCTTTTAATTCATAATGTTGCATCAACATTTTCACTAATAAATTTATTGCTAATCAAGAACTTAATAAGCCTATCAAACCATGCCTGGGGTACTTGTCTCAATCCATATAAAGCTTTGTTTAATTGAAATACATGGTTTGGAGACACAAGATTTTGAAATCGGGTGGTTGATCAATAAATACTTGTTCAGCAATATATTCATTAAGGAAAGTGCTCTTAACATCCATTTAATATAATTTACCATTCATAAAGCAAGCAAATGCAAGAAGTAATCTAATAATCTTTAATCTATTAATCAGGGACATATGTTTCATCAAAATCAATATCTTCCTCTTGATATATATATATATATATATATATATATATATATATATATATATAGCTATTAGTCTTGCTTTATTTCTATTGAAATTATCATGCCCATCCAATTTGTTTCTAAATTCTCATTTAATTTATCATGCATGTCATTTAGGCTCTATAAAGCTAGATTATTATATGCATCTCTAAATTATGATCAATTCCTAATATCATGAGATATCACTTAATATTAGCTCTTTAGGGTGATTATAGACATACCTTCATTCTCTTTCAAATTCAGCATTATCTTGGGGTCATCATGTTGAATTCCTTCTTCATGTATCACTTGTATTCTTGAATCCAAGGTGAGCTTCTTGACTTGACTTTCAATTTCATCTATGTCATTCAAAACCTTTCTCTTCATTAATGGAAGATCATTAGATTTATCAAATATAATATAAATATAAGGTCCTATAATCATTACAAGATTTTTCAAAGTGCTAATTTTTTTAAATTCTTTTCTATGATCACTTTTAATAGATAAAATAGGAAAACCTTTTTCATTTGAAATTCTTCTAAGGAGTTTTAGAAAAACTAAAGATGCTTCATTTTTTCTAATTAAGAATAAAACTTATGTAAATCAAGAAAATTATCAATAATCACGAATCCATATGCAAAAGTTCTAAAAGTCTAGAAGTTGAAATCATATTTTTAGACTTAAAAGAAATTCTAATTAATTTTTCTTTCAAAAATTTGCATACATCATTCAATTTTGGCAAACCTTTAACCAAATCATTTTTGAATAATTTAGAAAGCAAATCCACGTTGACATAAGCAAGTCTATGATGCCATAACTAGATTTATCAATTTTGGCATTTATGACAACTAGACATTTAATAAACTGGTCATTAACAATATAAACATTACTATACCTATGACCAATGGCTTTCATGTAATCATCAAAGATTTGTAACTATGCAAGAAGATGATTCAACAAATAATTTTAAAACCTTTTTCATAAAATTGACTAATGCTAGACAAGTTATGATTCAATCCATTTAAAAGCAAGATATTATTAACATAAGTAGAGGGAGTGATATTAATTTTATCAATGCCAATAATGTTACCTTGGTTATTACTTTCAAAGGTACTCACTCCACCATTAATTGCATTCAAAGTGATGAATTCATATTCATCATCTACCAAGTGTCTTAAGCACCCGCTATCAAAGTATCATTTTCTTTTTGCTCCATGGGTTGCAAGACACACCTGCATCCATAATATCAAGTTTTGCTTCTAGGTACCCAAGCTTTCTTGGGTCCTTTAGGGTTAGCTAAAATGGTTCTTTTGGAACCCATATCCTTCTAATATTGTGTGTGACATATATATGCTTTGTGTCCAGGTTTACCACACTTGAAACATGTAACTTCAGTAGAATTATTAGCATGCACATAAATATTTTTTAAAAACTTTTGTCTTTTTAAAGGATTGTATCCTAGGCCAGCTTTGTTAAAAACACCTCTTTGATTTTCAAGAATCATGTTAAGTTTAGTAGAGCTCAAAGTAAACTTATCTACAATAGGTTTCAATCTATCTACTTCATTTTTCAAATTCATGTTTTCTTGTAATAAAACTTCATTTTCTTCTAATAGTTTATCCTTTTCTAAAGTAATATTTTGAACTTGATTTTTCAGATCTTTATTTTTTGAACTGAGATTTGCAAAATCATCGATTAATTCAATAAATGCATCATGCAATTCATCAAATGTAAAATCATCTAAGAAGTTGGGGTTTACCTCTTCATTGTTTGCCATGAGACAAAGATTTTCTGCTTCATTCTTCTCATCTTCTTCGAAGCTTGATACATCACTATCGCTCCATGTAGCTACCATAGCTTTCTTTTTGAATTTCTTAGGGCCTTTCTTTAGATATGGACAATCTGGCTTGTAGTGCCCCAGTTTGTTGCATTCATAACAAATTGCTTCATATTCTTTTTCATTGCTTGGCTCTCCTTTCATTAATGCCCTATTTCTTCCTTCAAATTTCTTTCTCATGAATTTCACTTGAGGTGCTCTCATTTTTATCATTTAGGGATGTACTCTTTAGTCTCATCATCCTCTTCTTTTTGGATTGTTCTTCATCAAAATGTTGTTACTGCTGAAGCTCATGAGTCATCAATGAACCAACTAATTCTTCAAGAGATAGTGTGTTGAGGTCCTTGGCTTCTTGAATTGCAGTAACTTTGGCCTCCTAAGACCTAGGCAAGGATCTCAAAACTTTTCTAACAAGATCACCATTAGTATAGGATTTTCCAAGGCTTTTTAGCCCATTAACAATGTTAGTGAATCTTGTAAACATATCATCAATGCTTTCATATAATTCCATTTTAAACAATTCATATTCATGTACAATCATATTTATTCTAGATTCTTCAACTTGATTGGTACCCTCATGGGTAACTTCAAGTCTATTCAAATTTCCTTAGCATATATGCATGTAGAAATATGATTAAATTCATTGGCATCTAAAGAACAATAATACATTCATGGCTTTAGCATTCAGCTGGGCCATCTTCTTATCATGCACATCACATTCCGTTTTCAATTTAGGAATATCAATACCATCAGATTTAATAGTGGGTGTGTGAGGTCCATTGACTATGATACTCCATAAATCATAATCAAGTGCTTGAATAAAAATTTTCATACGTGCTTTCCAATAAGTGTAATTTGTGCCATCAAATAGAGGTGGTCTATTAGTTGATTGTCCCTCAGTCAAAACTGAACCCATTTGGATTGCTAATGATCTTTGGCTCCAAGCTAATTAAAGTAATAGAAATCAGAGCACGCTGCTCTGATACCACTTGTTGCCCAGATGTAGCAACCCAAGAGGGGGGGGGTGAATTGGGTAAGTAAAAAATTAATTGCTAGCGCAGATATGTGCTTTAACACTAATTAAAATTTAATTGGCAGCGGTGTAGTGAAGTGCACAAAATAATATCACAGAAAATTAAGCAAGCAATCACAAACACAAGAAAGTTTATAGTGGTTCGGTGCCAAACTCAGCACCTACATCCACTCCCAAAAATCCTTTGGGAATTTCACTAATCGTAACACAACGATTACAACCTCTAGCCTTCCCCGGCTAGCCCTCTTGTTTATACGGCACAAGGCAGCCAAACCCTTAGCCTTCCCGGCTAGTCCTCTTTTTCACGGCACAAGGAAGCCAACCCCTAGCCTTACCCGGCTAGTCCTCTTATTTCACGGCACAAGGAAGCCAACCCCTAGCTAGTCCTCTTATTTCACGGCACAAGGAAGCCAACCCCTAGCCTTACCCGGCTAGTCCTCTTATTTCATGGCCCAAGGAAGCCAACCCCTAGCCTTTCCCGGCTAGTCCTTTTGTTTATGGCACAAGGAAGCCTTACAACAAGAATATCAAGGTTTAAGTACAAGCACTACAAGAAAATATTGAAATAACGACGTAAATTTAGCGACGCATTCTTGCGTCGCTAAATTACGACCAAATTGCGACGCCTCTGCGATAACAAAAAATTGCGACTCAATTAGTGATGCATTAGTGACTCAATAAACTAGATAATAAAAAAAATTAATTTTTTAATTTAGCGACGCAAATAATGCATTGCAATATTTTAAAATTAAATTTTATAAATATAATTATGAAATAAAAATATTACGATGCACCCAAATGCGTTGTAATTTGTTTTCAAAAAAATTAATTATGTTAAATAGCGACACAATAGCGACGTAATAAACCAAAAAATTAAAAAAATAATTTTTAATTTAGCGACGCAAGTATTGCATCGCATTATTTTAAATTAAATTAATTTTTATAAAATATAATTATGAAATAAAAATATTGCGATGCAATTCATTGCATCACAATGTTTTTAAAAAATTGATTATGTTAAATAGTGACACAATAGCGACGCAATAAAATAAATTAATAAAAATAATTTTTTATTTAACGATGCAAGTATTGCATCGTAATATTTTAAAAAAATAAATTTTATAAAAAAAATTAAAAGTAATTATGAAATAAAATATTGTGATGCATTTGATTGCGTCGCAATATTTTAAAAAATTTAATTATGTTAAGTAGCGACGCATTAGCGACGCAATAAATTAGAAAATTAAAAAATTAATTTTAAACATTGCAACACAAATAATGCATCGCAATATTTTTTTTAAAAAATAAATTTTATAAATATAATTAAAAGATAAAAAAATTAAAAATAAAACATTGCGACGCAATGAAATGCGTTGCAATTGTTTTAAAAAAATTAATTTTGGTACATGCATCGGATCGGTCATCACCGATCGGGATCATGGCTTGGATCGATCGCAATCGTCGGATCATCGCGATCGGATCGATCGCGATGGTCCGAGATCGATCATCACCGATCGGATCGATCGCAATGGTCTAAGATCGATCGTCGCCGATCAGGATCATGGCTTGGATCAATCACAACCGTCAGATCGTCGCCGATCGGACCGATTGCAATGGTCCAAGATCAGTCATCGCCGACCGGGATCATGGCTTGGATCGATCGCAACCATTGGATCATAGCCGATCGGATCGATCACCACGGTCCAAGATCGGTCGTCAGCGATCAGGATTAGGGCTTGGATCGAATGCAACCATCGAATCGTCGCTGATTGGATCGATCGCGACGGTCCGAGATCGATCGTCGCCGATCAGGATCAGGGCTTGGATCGATCGCAACCGTCGGATTGTCACCGATCGGACCGATCGCAACGGTCCAAGATCGGTCGTCACCGATTGAGATCAGGGCTTGGATCGATCGCAACCGTCGGATCCTCGCCGATCGGATCGATCGTGATGGTCCGAGATTGATCGTCGCTGATCGGGATCATGGCTTGGATCGATCGCAACCGTCGGATCGTCGCCGATCAGATCGATCGCGATGGTCCGAGATCGGTCGTCGTCGATCGGGATCAGGGCTTGGATCGATCACAACCGTCAGATCGTCACTGATCAGATTGATCGCAACGGTTCAAGATCGGTCATCGTCGATCGGGATCAGGGCTTGGATCGATCACAACCGTCGGATCGTCGCCGATCGGATCGATCGCAATGGTCCGAGATCGGTCATTATCGATCGGGATCAGGGCTTGGATCGATCGCAACCATCGGATCATCGCCGATCAGATCGATTGCGACGGTCCAAGATCGATCATCGCCGATCGGGATCACGGCTTGGATCGATAGCAACCATCGGATCATCGCTGATAGGACCGATCCCAACGGTCTGAGATCGGTCGTCACCGACCGGGATCAGGGCTTGGATCGATCGCAACCGTCAGATCATCGCCAATTGGATCGATCGCGACGGTCCGAGATCGATCATCGCCGATTGGGATCACGGCTTGGATTGATCGCAACCATCGGATCATCGCCGATCGGACCGATCGCAACGATTCGAGATCGGTCATCGCCAATCGGGATCAGGGCTTGGATCGATCACAACCGTCGGATCATCACCGATCGGATCGATCGCGACAGTCCGAGATCGATCGTTGCCGATCGGGATCATGGCTTGGATCGATTGCAACTGTCGGATCATTGCCGATTGGATCTATCGCAATAATCGGAGATTGGTCATCGCCGATCGGGATCAGGGCTTGGATTGATCGCAACCGTCAGATCGTCGTCGATCGGACCGATCGCGATGGTCCGAAATTGATCATCGCTGATCGAGATCATGGCTTGGATCGATCGCAACCGTCAGATCATCGCCGATCGGATCGATCGCACGGTCGGAGATCGATCGTCACCGATCGGGATCACGGCTTGGATCAATCGCAACCGTCGGATCATTGCCGATCGGAGCGATTGCAACAACTCGAGATCGGTCGTCATCGATCGGGATCAGGGCTTGGATCGATCGCAACCGTTGGATCATTGCCGATCGGATCAATCGCAACAGTCCGAGATCGATCGTCGCCGATCGGGATCAGGGCTTGGATCGATCGCAACCATCGGATCATCATCGATCAGACTGATCGCAATGGTTCGAGATTGGTCATCGCCGACCGGGAGCAGGGCTTGGATCGATCACAACCGTCGGATCATCGCCGATTGGATCGATCACGACGGTCCAAGATCGATCGTCGCCGATTGGGATCAGGGCTTGGATCGATCACAACCATCGGATCATCACCGATCGGACCGATCGCAAAGGTTCGAGATTGGTCATCACCGATCGGGATCAGGGCTTGATCAATCGCAATGATTTTAAGAAAAATAATTTTTATCAAACATAATTATCAAATAAAAATATTGCGACGCAAATCAGTGCATCAAAAATATTTTTTTAAAATAAATTATGTTAAATAGCGATGCATTAGCGACGTAATAAATTAGAAAATTAAAAAAAATAAATTTTAATTTTACGATGCATATTTTGCATCGCAATATTTTTTTAAAAAAATAAATTAAAAAAATTTGAAAATAAAACATTGCGACGCAACCATATGTGTCGCAATGATTTTAAGAAAAAAGTAATTTTTATCAAATAATTATCAAATAAAAATATTGCAATGCAAATCTGTGCATCACAAATATTTTTAAAAAAATTAATTTTGTTACATATCGACGCATTAGCGACGCAATAAACCAAAAAATTTAAAAAAAAATTTTAATTTTGCGACGCATCTATTGCGTCGCAATATTTTTTTTAAAATAAATGTTATAAAAATTGAAAATAAAATATTGCGATGCAACCATATGCGTCGCAATTATTTTAAGAAAAAATAATTTTTATCAAATATAATTATGAAATAAAAATATTACGATGCAAATCATTGCGTCGTAAAGTCTTAAAAAAATTAAATTACGTTAAATAGCGACGCATTAGCGACACAGTAAACCAAAAAATTTAAAAAAATAATTATTAACTTTACAATGCATCTATTGTGTCGCAAAGTTTTTTTAAAAATAAATGTTATACAAATTAAAAAATAAAATATTGCGACGCAACCAAATGCATCGTAATTATTTTCAAAAAAATAATTTTTATCAAATATAATTATCAAATAAAAAATTGCGACGCATTAGCGATGCATTTTTTCTGAAATAAAAAAAAATTTCCGCCGGTCATTGCCGCCAAATTAGTGACTCATTAGCGACGCAATTATTTGCGTCGCTAAGTTTCCCAGAAAATAATAAAAAAGACAAATTAGCGACATATTAGCGACGCATAATTGCGTCGCTAATCCATAATAAATTTAAAAAAATAGCGAGGGTTTAGCGATGCAAAATTGCGTCGCTAAACCCTAGTATATATTCTGAGTCGCGCCCGGGCCCGCCCCTCAGCCTCTTCTTCTTCCTCTTCTAAACCTAATCCGCGTCATCCCCCTCCTCCGCCTCCCCTCGCCCTCTCCCTCGGTGTTAGGAGCCACCGGCGGCAGCCCCCCTGGCGAGGTAAGCCCCCTCCCCCACTCCGCGTCACCCAACCCCCACGTCGTCTCAAGCCACGGCCGCCGCCGTGGCCGGCGGTGGCCTGGCCACAATGGCCAGGCCACCGTTTAAAAGAAAAAAAGAATTTGGGCGTGGTTGGGTTTTTCCCCCACCCCCCCCCCCCTCCGCCCTCCCGTTTCCGTGAGGCCATGGCCACGGTGGCGGCCGTGGCCGTCGTCTCAGGCAACGGCCGACCGTGGCTGTAGATGATGGCCACGGCCACCGCCGTGGCCGGTGGTGGCCAGGCCACCATTTAAAAAAAAAATTTGGGGGTGGTGGGGTTTCCCCCCCCCCCCCCCCCGTCCTTCCGTTTCCGTGAGGCCAATTAATAATTATGAGAAAAAAATATTGTGACGCAATTCAGTGCGTCGCAATATTTTTAAAAAAATTAATTATGTTAAATAGCGACGCATTAGCGATGCAATAAACCAGAAAATTAGAAAAATTATGTTTTAATTTAGCGACGCACCTGTTGCGTCGCAATTATTTTAAATAAAATTAATTTTTATATATATAATATCATATTAAAAAATTACGATGCAACCCTTTGCATCGCAATATTTTTAAAAAAATTAATTATGTTAAATAGCGATCGGTCCGAGATCGATCGTGGCCGATCGAAATCAGGGCTTGGATCGATCACAACCGTCAGATCGTCGCCGATCGGATCGATCGCCACTGTCCGAGATCGGTAGTGGCCGATCGGGATCAGGGCTGGGATCGATGGCAACCGTCGGTTCGACGCCGATTGGTCTGATCGCCATGGTCCAAGATCAGGATTACGGTTTCGATCGATCGCAACCGTCGGATCATCGCCGATCTCGGACTGATTGCAACGGTCCGGGATCGGTCGTGGCCGATCAGGATCACGGCTTGGATCGATCGCAACTGTCAGATCGTCGCCTATCGGATCGATCGCAACGGTCCGAGATCGTTCATCGCCGAACGGGATCGATCAGGGCTTGGATCGATCGCAACCGTCGGATCGTCAGCGATCAGACCGATCGCAACGGTCCGAGATCGGTCGTGGTTGATCGGGATCAGGGCTTGGATCGATCGCAACCATCGGATCATCGCTGATTGGACCGATCGCCACGGTCCGAGATCGGTCGTGGCCGATCGGATCGATCATGGCTTGGATTGATTGCAACCAATGGATCGTCGGCGATTGGACCGATCACCACGGTCCGAGATTGGTCGTGCCCGATCGGGATCAGGGCTTGGATCGATCACAACCGTTGGATCATCAACGATCTCGAACCGATCGCAACGTTCTGGGATCGGTCATGGCCGATCAGGGTGAGGGCTTGGATCGATCGCAACCATCGGATCGTCGACGATCGGACCGATCGTCATGGTCCGAGATCGGTCGTGGCCGATCGGGATCAGGGATTGGATCGATCACAACCGTTGGATCGTCAGCGATCTTGGACCGATCGCAACAGTCTGGGATCGGTAGTGGCCGATCGGGATCAGGGCTTGGATCGATCACAACCGTCGGATCATCGGCGATCGGACCGATCGCCACGGTCAGAGATCGGTCGTGGCTGATCAGGTTTAGGGCTTGGATCGATCGCAACCGTTGGATCATCAGCGATCTCGGACCGATCGCAACGGTCCGGGATCGATCGTGGCCGATCGAGATAAGGGCTTGGATCGATCGCAACCATCAGATCATCACCGATCGGACCGATCGCCACGGTCCGAGATCGATCGTGGCCGATCAGGATCAGGGCTGGGATCGATGGCAACCATCGAATCGATGCAGATCGATCCGATTGCCATGGTTTGAGATTGGTCGTGGACGATCGGATCAGGGCTTGGATCGATCGCAACTGTCGGATCGTCGCTGATTGGACCGATCGCCATGGTTCGAGATTGGTCATGGCCGATCGGGATCGATCACGGCTTGGATCGATCGCAACTGTCGGATCGTTGGCGATTGGACCGATCGCCACGGTTCGAGATCGGTTGTGGCCGATCGGGATAAGGGCTTGGATCGATCACAACCGTTAGATCGTCAGCGATCTCGGACCGATCGCAATGGTCGGGATCGGTCGTGGCCGATCGGGATCAGGGCTTGGATCAATCGCAACCGTCGGATCGTCGGTGATCGGACCGATCACCACGGTCCGAGATCGGTCCTGGCCAATCGGGATCAGGGCTTGGATCGATCGCAACCATTGGATAGTCAGCTATCTCGGACCGATCGCAACGGTCTGGGATCGGTCGTGGCCGATCGGGAATAGGGCTTGGATCGATCGCAACCATTGGATCGTCGGCGATCGGACCGATCGCCATGGTCCGAGATCGGTCATGGTCGATCGGGATTAGGGCTTGGATCGATCGCAACCGTCGGATAGTCAGCGATCTTGGACCGATCGCAACGGTCCGGGATCGGTCATGGCCGATCGGGATCAGGGCTTGGATTGATCGCAACCATCGGATCGTCAGCATTCTCGGACCGATCGCAACGGTCCAGGATCGGTCATGGCCGATCGGGATCACAGCTTGGATCGATCGCAAACGTCAGATCATCATCTATCAGATTGATCGCGACGGTCCGAGATTGTTCATCGCCGAACAGGATCGATCAGGGCTTGGATCGATCGCAACCGTCGGATCGTCAGCGATCACGGACCGATCGCAACCATCGGATCATCGGCAATTGGACCGATCGCCACTGTCCGAAATCGGTCGTAGCCGATCGAATCAGGGCTTGGATCGATCGAAACCGTCGGATCGTTAGCGATCTCGGACCGATCGCAACGGTTCGGGATAGGTCTTTACCGATCGGGATCAGGGCTTGGATCGATCGCAACCATCGGATCGCCACCGATCGGACTGATCGCCATGGTCCGGATCGATCGTGACCGATCGGGATCATGGCTTAGATCGATCGCAACGTCGGTTCGTCGTCGATCTCGGACTGATTGCAATGGTCCGGGATCGATCGTGGCCAATCAGGATCATGGCTTGGATCGATCGCAACCGTCAGATCATCACCTATCGGATCGATCGCGATGGTCTGAGATCGTTCATCGCCGATCGGGATCAATCAGGGCTTGGATCGATCGCAACCGTCGGATCGTCGCGATCGGACCGATCGCCACGGTCCGAGATTGGTCGTGGCCGATCGGGATCAGGGCTTGGATCGATCACAACAATCGGATCGTCAGCGATCTCGGACCGATCGCAACGGTCCGGGATCGGTCGTGGCCGATCGGAATCAGGGCTTGGATCGATCGCAACCGTCGGATCGTCGGCGATCGGACCGATCGCCACGGTCCGAGATCGGTCGTGGCCGATCAGGATCAGGGCTTAGATCGATTGCAACTGTCGGATCGTCAGCGATCTCGGACCGATCGCAACGGTCTGGATCGATCGTGGCTGATCGGAATCAGGGCTTGGATCGATCGCTTCCGTCGGATCATCGCCGATCGGACCGATCGCCACGGTCCGAGATCGGTCATGGCCGATCGGGATCACGGCTTCGATCGATCGCAACCGTTGGATCGTCAGCGATCTCGAACCGATGCAACGGTTCGGATCGGTCGTGGTTGATCGGGATCAGGGCTTGGATCGATTGCAACCGTCGGATCGTCGGTGATCGGACCGATCGTCACGGTCCGAGATCAGTCGTGGCTGATCGGGATCAGGGCTTGGATCGATCGCAACCATCAGATCGTAAGCGATATCGGACCGATCGCAACGGTTCGGGATCGGTCGTGGCCGATCGGGATCAGGGCTTGGATCGATCGCAACCGTCGGATCATCGGCGATCGGACTGATCGCCACGGTCGGAGATCGGTCGTGACTGATCGGGATCAGGGCTTGGATCGATCACAACCATCGGATCGTCAGCGATCTCGAACCGATTGCAATGGTCCGAGATCGGTCGTGGCCGATCGGGATCAGGACTTGGCTCGATCACAACCGTCGGATCGTCGGCGATCGGACCGATCGCCACGGTCCGAGATCGATCGTGGCCGATCGGGATCAGGGCTTGGATCGATCGCAACCGTCGGATCGTCAGTGATCTCGGACCGATCGCAATGGTCCATGATCGATCGTAGCCGATCGGGATCAGGGCTTGGATCGATCGCAACCATCGGATCGTCACCGTTCGGACCGATCGCCACGGTCCGAGATCGGTCGTGGCCGATCGGGATCATGGCTTCGATCGATCGCAACCGTCGATCGTCGCAGATCTCGGACTAATTGCAATGGTCCGAGATCGTCGTGGCCGATCGGGATCACGGCCTGGATCGATCGCTAACCCTCGGATCGTTGCCTATCGGATCGATCGCGACAGTCCGAGATCGTTCATCGCCGATCGGGATCGATCAGGGCTTGGATCGATCGCAGCCATCGGATCGTCAGCGATNGTCGGATCGTCTCCGATCGGATCGATCATCGCCGATCGGGATCATGGCTAGCTTGGATCGATCGCAACCGTCGGATCGTCTCTAATCGGATCGATCGCAACCGTCGGATCGATCATCATCGATCGAGATCATGGCTTTAAATGATCGCAACCGTCAGATCATCGTCGATCAGATGGATCGCAACAGTTGGATCGATCATTGCCCATCGGGATCATGGCTTGGATCGATCTCAACCATCGGATCGTTGTTGATCCGATGGATCGCAATCGTCGGATTGATCATCGCCGATCGAGATCATGGCTTGGATTGATCTCAACCGTTAGATCATCGCCGATCGGATGGATCACAACCGTCGAATTGATTATCGCCGATCGGGATCATGGCTAGCTTGGATCGATCGCAATCGTCGGATCATCTACGATCGGAATTGATCGCAATGGTCTGATCGATCATCGCCGATCGGGATTAATGCTTGGATTGATCGCAACCATCGGATCATCGCCGATCGGATGGATCCCAACCGTCGTATCGATTATCGCCGATCGGGATCATGGCTTGGATCGATCCCAACAGTCGGATCATCTCTGATCGTATTGATCGCAATGGTCTGATCGATCATCGCCGATCGAGATCATGGCTTGGATCGATTGCAATCGTCGGATCGTCATCGATCGGATGGATCGCAACCGTTGGATTGATCATTGCTGATCGAAATTATGGCTTAGATCGATCGCAAGCGTCAGATCGTTGCCGATCGGATTGATCACAACGGTTCGATCGATCATCGGCGATCGGGATCATGGCTTGGATCGATCGTAACTATCGGATCGTCGCCGGTCGGATGGATCGCAACGGTCAGATCGATCATCGCCGATCGGGATCATGGCTAGCTTGAATTGATCACAACCGTCGCATCATCTTTGATCGGATTGATCGCAACGGTCTGATCGATCATCTACGATCGAGATCATGGCTTGGATCAATCGCAACCATCGGATCGTCATCGATCGGATGGATCACAACCGTCGGATCGATCATCGCCGATCGGAATCATGGATTAGATCGATCGTAACCATCGGATCATCGCCGATCGGATAGATCGCAACGTTCGGATCGATCATCGCCAATCGGGATTATGGCTAGCTTAGATCGATCGCAACCGTCGGATCATCTTCGATCGGATTGATCACAATGGTCGGATCGATCATCGCCCATCGGGATCATGGCTTGGATTGATCGCAACCTTCGGATCGTCACCGATCGGATGGATCACAAACGTGGTATCGATCATCGCCGATCGAGATCATGGCTTGGATCGATCACAACTGTCGGATCGTCGCCGATCGGATTGATCGCAACGGTCGGATCGATCATCGATGATCGGGATCATGGCTAGCTTGGATCGATCGCAACCGTCGGATCGTCTCCGATCGGATGGATCACAACCGTCAGATCGATCATCGCCGATCGGGATCATGGCTTTGATCGATCGGAACCGTTGGATCGTCACCAATCGGATGGATCGCAACCGTTGGATTGATCATCGCCGATCGAGATCATGGCTTGGATCGATCGCAACCATTGGATCATCGCCGATCGGATCAATCGCAATAGTTTGATCGATCATCGCTGATTGGGATCATGGCTTGGATCGATCGCAGCCAGCAGATTATCATGGATGGATCGCAACCGTTGGTCGATCATCGCCGATCGGGATCATGGCTAGCTTGGATCCATCACAACCACCGAATCATCTCCGATCGGATTGATTGCAATGGTCCAATCGATATAGATCATAGCCGATTGAGATCATGGCTTAGATCGATCACAATCATCAGATTGTCGTCGATCGGATGAATCACAACCGTCGGATCGATCATCATCGATCGAGATCATGGCTAGCTTGGATCGATCGCAACCATCGATCGTCTCCGATCGGATTGATCGCAACCGTCGGATCGAACATCACCGATCGGGATCATGGCTTGGATCGATCGCAACTATCGGATCGTCTCCGATTGGATTGATTGGAACGGCCGGATCGATCATCGCTGATCGAGATAATGGCTTAGATCGATCGCAACCATCGGATCGTCACCGATAGGATGGATGGCAACCGTTGGATCGATCATCATCGATCGGAATCATGGCTTGGATCGATCGCAGCCATCGGATCATTGCCGATCAGATTGATCGCAACGGTCCGAACGATCATCAGCGATCGAGATCATGGCTTGGATCGATCGCAACCTTCGGAGCGTCGCCAATCCTATCGACCGCAATGGTTAGATCGATCATCGCCGATCGGGATCATGGCTAGCTTGGATCGATCGCGGCCATCGAATCGTCTCCATTGGATTGATCGCAATGGTCTATCCGATCATCACCTATGGGGATAATGGCTTGATCGATCGCAACCATCAGATCATCGCCGATCGGATGGATCACAACCGTCGGATCGATCATCACCGATCGGGATCATAGCATAGATCGATTGCAACCGTCGGATCGATCATTGCTGATCAGGATCATGGCTTGGATCGATCACAACCGCCGGATTGTCATTGAATGGATTGATCGCAATGGTTTTATCGATCATCGGCATTCGGGATCATAGCTTGGTTCGATCGCAACCGTCAGATCGTCATCGAATGGGATCATGGCTAGTTTGGATTGATCGCAACCATCAGATCGTCTTCGATCGGATTGATCGCAACGGTCTGATCGATCATCGTCGATCAGTATCATGGCTTGGATCGATCGCAACCATTGGATCGTCACCGATCGGATGGATCGCAATCGTCGGATCGATCCTCGCCGATCGGGATCATGGCTTGAATCAATCGCAACCATTGGGTCATCACCGATCGGATGGATTGCAACCGTCGGATTGATCATCGACGATCGGGATCATGGCATGGATCAATCACAACCGTCCAATTGTCACCGATCAGATAGATTGCAACGGTCCGATCGATCATCGCGATCGGAACATGGCTGGCTTGGATCGATCGCAACCGTCGGATCGTCTCTGATCGGATGGATCGCAACCGTCGGATCAATTATCGCCAATCGCGATCATGGCTTTGATCGATCGCAACCGTTGGATCATCGCCGATCGGATGGATCGCAACCATCGGATCGATCATCGCCGCTCGAGATCATGGCTTGGATCGATCGCAACCGTCGGATCGTCGTCGATTGGATTGATCGCAACGGTTCGATCGATCATCGCCGATCGGGATCATGGCTTGGATCGATCGCAGTCGTCGGATCATCGCCGATCGGATTGATTCAACGGTCCGATCGATTATCGCCAATCGAATCATGGCTTGGATCGATCACGACCATCGGATCGTCGCCGATCGGATAGATCGCAACCGTCGGATCGATCCTCGTCGATCGGGATCATGGCTTTGATCGATCGCAACCGTCGGATCGATCATCGATGATTAGGATCATGGCTGGGATTGATCGCAACTATCGGATTGTCACCGATTGAGTTGATCGCAATGGTCTGATCAATCATCGCCGATCGGGATCATGGCTTCGATCGATCATAACCGTTGGATCATCCCCGATCGGATTGATCGCAACGGTCCGATCGATCATCGCCGATCAAGATCACGGCTAGCTAGGGTCAATCCCAACCGTCGGATCATCTCCGATCGGATTTATCGCAACCATTTTATCGATCATCGCCGATCGGGATCATGGCTTGGATCGATCACAACCGTCAGATCATCGCCGAACGAATGGATCGCAACCATCGGATCAATCATTGCCGATCGGGATCATGGCTTGGATCGATCGCACCTGTCGAATCATCGTCGATAGGATAGATCGCAATGGTTCGATCGATCATCGCCAATCGGGATCATGGCTTGGATCGATCGCAACCATCGGATTGTCATCGGTCGGATTGATCGCAATGGTCGGATCGATCATTGCCGATCGAGATAATGGCTAGCTAGGATCGATCGCAACCGTCGGATCGTCTCCGTTCGGATTGATCGCAATGGTCCGATCGATCATCATGGATCGGGATCATGGCTTGGATCGATCATAACCATCGGATCGTCGCCGATCGGATGGATATTAACTATTGGATCGATGATCGCCGATCGGGATCATGGCTGGCTTGGATCGATCGCAACTATTGGATCGTTTCCGATCGGATGGATCACAAGCATCGGATTGATCATCGCTGATTCGGATCATGGCTGGGATCGATCACAACCGTCGGATTGTCTCCGATCGGTTTGATCGCAACGGTCCGATCGATCATCGCCGATGGGAACATGGCTTGGATCGATCGCAACCATCGGATCGTCTCCGATCGGATTGATCGCAACGGTCAGATTGATCATCGCCGATCGGGATCATTGCTTGGATCGATCGCAATCGTCGGATCATCATCGCCGATCGGGATCATGGCTGGAATCGATCACAACCATCAGATCGTCACCAATCGGATTGATGCAATGGTCCGATTGATCATCGCCGATCGGGATCATGGCTTTGATCGATCACAACCATCGGATTGATCATTGATGATCAGGATCATGGCTGGGATCGATCGCAATCGTCGGATAGTCTCCGATCTGGTTGATCGTCATAGTCTAATCGATCATCGCCGATCGGTATCATGGCTTGGATCGATCGCAACCATCGGATCATCGCCAATCGAATTGATCGCAACGGTCGGATCGATCATCGATGATCGGGATCATGGCTAGCTTGGATAGATCGCAACTGTCCGATCATCTCCGATCGGATTGATCGCAACCGTCTGATCGATCGTCGCTGTTCGGGATCATGGCTTGGATCGATTGCAATTGTCGGATCGTCGTTGAACGGATGGATCGCAACCATCGAATCAATCATCGCCGATCGGGATCATGTCTTGGATCTATCGCAATTGTTAGATCGTCGCCGATGGGATTGATCGCAACGGTCCGATCGATTATCGGTGATCGGGATCATGGCTTGGATCAATCGCAACCGTCGGATCGTCGCCGATCGGATGGATCGCAATGGTCGGATCGATCATCGCCGATCGGGATGATGGCTAGCTTGGATCAATCGCAACCGTCGGATCGTCTTCAATGGGATTGATCGCAATGGTCGGATTGATCATCGCCGATCAGGATCATGGCTTGGATCGATCGCAACCATCGGATCGTCTCCGATCGGATTGATTGCAATGGTCCGATCGATCATCGCCGATCGGGATCATGGCTTGGATCGATCGCAATGGTTGGATCGTCGTCGATCGGATGGATCGCAACCATCGGATCGATCATCGCCGATCGGGATCATGGCTAGCTTGGATCAATCGCAACCATCGGATCGTCTTCGATCGGATTGATCGCAACGGTCTAATCGATCAACGCCAATCGAGATCATGGCTTGGATCGATCGCAACCATCGAATCGTCACCGATCGGATGGATCGCAATCGTCGGATCGATCCTTGCCGATCGGGATCATGGCTTGGATTGATCGCAACCGTCGGATCCTGCCGATAAGATGGATTGCAACCGTCGGCTCGATCATCGCCTATCGGAATCATGGCTTGGATCGATCGCAACCGTTGGATCATTGCCGATCGGATCGATCGCAACCGTCGGATCATTGCCGATCGGATTGATCGCAACGGTTCGATCAATCATCGGCAATCAGGATCATGGGTTGGATCGATCGCAACCATCGGATCATGTCCGATGGGATGGATCGCAACCGTTGGCTCGATCATCGCCGATCGAAATCATGGCTTGGATCGATCGCAACCGTCTGATCGTCGTCGATTGGATGGATCGCAACCGTCGGATCGATCATCGCCGATCGGGATCATGCCTTGGATCGATCGCAGCCATCGAATAGTCACCGATCGGATTGATCACAATGGTCGGATCAATCATCGCTGATCGGGATCATGGCTATCTTGGATCGATCGCAACGGTCGGATCTTCTCCAATCGGATTGATTGCAATGGTCCGATCGATCATCGACGATTGGGATCATGGCTTGGATCGATGGCAACCATCGGAGCATCGCCGATCGGATCGATCGCAACGGTCAGATCGATCATCGCTGATCGGGATCATGGCTAGCTTGGATCAATCGCAACCATCGGATCGTCTCTGATCGGATTGATCGCAACGGTCGAATCGATCATCGCTGATCGAGATCATGGCTAGCTTGGATCGATCGCAACCGTCGAATCGATCATCACCGATTGGGATCATGGCTTTGATCGATCGCAACCGTTGGATCATCGCCGATCGGATGGATCGCAATCGTCGGATCGATCATTGCTGTTCGGGATCATGGCTTGGATCGATCGCAACCGTCGGATCGTCGTCGACTGGATTCATCGCAACGGTCCGATCGATCATTGCCGATCGGGATATTGGCTTGAAACGATCGCAGTCGTCTGATTGTCACCGATTGGATTGATGCAATGGTCCGATCGATCATCGCCGATCGAATCATGGATTAGATCGATCGCAACCATCGGATCGTCGCCGATCGGATGGATCGCAACCATCGGATCGTTCATCGCCGATCGGGATCATGGCTTTGATCGATCGCAAGCATCAGATTGATCATCGCCGATCGGGATCATGGCTAGGATCAATCTCAACCGTCGGATTATCGCCGATCGGTTTGATCGCAATGGTCCGATCGATCATTGCCAATCAGGATCATAGCTTGGATCGATCGCAACCGTCGAATCGATCATCGTCGATCGGGATCATGGCTGGGATCGATCCCATCCATCGGATCATCGCCGATCGGATTGATGCAACAGTCTGATCGATCATCGCTGATCGGGATCATGGCATGGATCGATCGCAAACATCGGATCGTCACCGATCGGATGGATCGCAGCCATCAGATCAATCATCGTTGATCGGGATCATGGCTGGGATCGATCGCAACCGTCGAATAGTCACCGATCTGGTTGATCGTGATAGTCTGATCGATTATCGCCAATCGGGATCATGGCTTGGATCGATCGCAACCATCGGATCATCACCAATCAGATTGATCACAACGGTCGGATCGATCATCGCCGATCGGGATCATGGCTAGCTTGGATTGATCGCAACCGTCGGATCATCTCCGATCGGATTGATCGCAACCGTCTGATCGATCGTTGCCGTTCGGGATCATGGCTTGGATCGATTGCAACTCTCGGATCGTCAATGAACGGATGGATCGCAACCGTCGAATCAATCATCGCCGATCGGGATCATGGCTTGTATCTATCGCAATTGTTGGATCGTCGCCGATGGGATTGATCGCAACGGTCCGATCGATTATCGATGAACGGGATCATGGCTTGGATCGATCGCAACCGTCGGATCATCGCCGATCGGATGGATCGCAACGGTCGGATCGATCATCGCCGATTGGGATCATGGCTAGCTTGGATCGATCACAACCGTCAGATCATCTTCGATGGGATTGATCGCAATGGTCGGATCAATCATCGCCGATCGGGATCATGGCTTGGATCGATCGCAACCGTCGGATCGTCTACGATCGGATTGATTGCAACGGTCCAATCGATCATCGCCGATCGGGATCATGGCTTGGATCGATCGCAACGGTCGGATCGTCGTCGATCGGATGGATCGCAACCATCGGATCGATCATCGCCGATCGGGATCATGGCTAGCTTGGATCAATCACAACCGTCAGATCGTCCTGATCGGATTGATCGCAACGGTCTAATCGATCATCACCGATCGAGATCATGGCTTGGATCGATCGCAACCATCGAATCGTCACCGATCGGATGGATCGCAATCGTCGGATCGATCCTCGCCGATCGGGATCATGGCTTGGATCGATCGCAACCGTCGGATCCTTGCCGATGAGGTGGATCGCTACCGTCGGCTCGATCATCGCCTATCGGAATCATGGCTTGGATCGATCGCAACCGTCGGATCATTGCCGATCGGATTGATCGCAACGGTCCGATCGATCATCGGCGATCAGGATCATGGGTTGGATCGATCGCAACCATCGGATCATTGCCGATCATATTGATCGTAACGGTCAAATCGATTATCGCCGATCGGGATCATGGCTAGCTTGGATCGATCGCAACCATCGGATCATCTCTGATGGGATGGATCGCAACCATCAGCTCGATCATCACCGATCGGAATCATGGTTTGGATCGATCGCAACCGTCTGATCGTCATCGATCGGATGGATCGCAACCGTTGGATCGATCATCGCCGATCGAGATCATGCCTTGGATCGATCGTAGCCATCGGATAGTCATCGATTGGATTGATCACAATGGTCGGATCAATCATCGCCGATCAGGATCATGGCTATCTTGGATCGATCGCAACCGTCAGATCTTCTTCGATCGGATTGATTGCAACGGTCCGATTGATCATCGACGATTGGGATCATGGCTTGGATCGATCGCAACCATCGGAGCGTCGCCGATCGGATCGATCGCAACGGTTGGATCGGTCATCGCTGATCGGGATCATGGCTAGCTTGGATTGATCGCAACCATCGGATCGTCTCCGATCGGATTGATCGCAATGGTCGAATCGATCATCGCTGATCAGGATCATGGCTAGCTTGGATCGATTGCAACCGTCGAATCGATCATCGCCGATCGGGATCATAGCTTTGATCGATCGCAACCGTTGGATCATCACCGATCGGATGGATCACAACCGTCGGATTGATCATTGCCGTTCAGGATCATGGCTTGGATCGATCGCAACCGTCGGATCGTCGTTGACCAGATTCATCGCAACGGTCTGATCGATCATCGCCAATCGGGATCTTGGCTTGAAACGATCGCAGCCGTCGGATTGTCGCCGATCGGATTGATGCAACGGTCCGATCGATCATCGCTGATCGGATCATGGATTGGATCGATCGCAACCATCGGATCGTCGCCGATCGGATGGATCGCAACCATCGGATCGTTCATCGCCGATCGGGATCATGGCTTTGATCGATCGCAAGCATCGGATCGATCATCGCCGATCGGGATCATGGCTGGAATCGATCTCAACCATTGTATTTTTGCCGATCGGTTTGATCGCAACGGTCCGATCGATCATCGCCGATCGGGATCATGGCTGGGATCGATCTCAATCGTCGAATTGTTGCCGATCGGTTTGATCGCAATGGTCCGATCGATCATCGCCGATCGGGATCATGGCTTTGATCGATCGCAACCGTCGGATCGATCATCATCGATCGGGATCATAGCTGGGATCAATCCCATCCATCGGATCGTCGCCGATCGGATTGATGCAACGGTCTGATCGATCATCGCCAATCGGGATCATGGCATGGATCGACCACAAACATCGGATTGTCACCGATCGGATGGATCGCAATAATCAGATCAATCATCGCCAATCAGGATCATGGCTGGGATCGATCGCAACCGTCGAATTGTCGCCGATCTGGTTGATCGCAATGGTCCGATCGATCATCGCCGATCGGATCATAGTGACGCAATCATTGCATCGCTATTTAGCGACGCAAAAATCTAGAAAATTAAAAAATATCATTAATATAGCGACGCAATTATTGCATCGCTATTTAGCGATGCATTAGCGACGCATATACCCAAAAAATATAAAAAAATAATTGTGATTTATTGCTTCGCTATTTAGCGATGCATTATTTGCGTCGCTAAATAGCGACGCATTATCGACGCAATTAACCAAAAATAAAAAAAATCATTAATTTAGCGAGGCATTAGCCACGCATATAACAAAAAAAAAATTAATGGTTAATTTTGCGTCGCTAATGCATCACTATTTAGCGACGAATATACGAAAAAAAATTAAAAAAAATAATGGTTAATTTTGCATCGCTAATGCGTCGCTAAATGCTAAATAGCGACGTAATTAATCAAAATTTTAAAAAATTTATTATTTTAGCGATGCATTAGCGACGCATATATCCAAAAAAATCAATAAAAAAATTAATGGTTAATTTTGCATCGCTAATGCATCCCTATTTAGCGACGCAAATAATACGTCGCTAAATAGCAACACAATAAATAAGAAAATAAAAAAATCATTAATTTAGCGATGCAATTATTGCGTCGCTATTTAGCGACGTATTAGCGACACAATAAATCTGAAAAAAAATCGTTAATATAGCAACGCAATTATTGCATCGCAATTTAACGAAGCATTAGCGATGCATATATCCAACCGTCGAATTGTCTCCGATCAAATTGATCGCAACAGTCTAATCGATCATCGCCGATCATGATCATGGCTTGGATCGATCGTAACCGTCGGATCGTCGCCGATCGGATTGATCGCAACGGTCGGATCGATCATCGCCGATCGAGATCATGGTTAGCTTGGATCGATCGCAACAATCAGATCATCTCCGATCGGATTGATCGCAACGGTCGGATCGATCATCGACGATCGGGATCATGGCTAGCTTGGATTGATCGCAACCGTCGGATCATCTCTAATCGGATGGATTGCAACCGTCGGATTGATCATTGCCAATCAGGATTGTGGCTTTAATCGATTGCAACCGTTGGATCGTCACCGATCGGAAGGATCGCAACCATCGGATCGATCATCGCCGATCGGAAGGATTATGGCTTGGATCGATCGCAACCATCGGATCGTCGCCGATCGGATTGATCGCAATGGTCCGATCGATCATCGCCGATCAGGATCATGGCTTGGATCGATCGCAGCCGTCGGATCGTCGCCGGTTGGATTGATGCAACGGTTGATCGATCATCGCCGATCAGGATCATGGTTTGGATGATCACAACCGTCGAACCATCGCCGATCGAATGGATGCAACCGTCGGATCGATCATCGCCAATCGGGATCATGGCTTTGATCGATCGCAATCGTCGGATCGATCATCGCTGATCGGGATCATGGCTTGTGATGCAGCCAAGTCACCTATGATGAGCGTCGGCCATGCTGAGATCTATTGGGTGCCTCCAAATGGGGTGGAAAGGTTGTCTTCCTCCTCTGGAAACCTGCAAAAAGTCCCCAGGCCGGTATTTCTGGTGAGGACCCTCCGATGCTCAAGTTAGTGAGCTTGTCGAACAGGAATGTAGTGTATTTTTCTTCGAGAAGAGAGAGAGAGTCCCATTTTTAGCTGAGCTCGGGGTCCTTTTATACATGTCTTGGAGGTTCCTTTCTTTCCGTTCCATTTTGAACCATCAAATCTTCCTTGTTAGGATAAGCTCCCTCATACGGCAAGTGGGTAAGCCGTTGTTGGATGGGGGCCGCTTATGGCGGTAACTACTGGGCATGCTAGTACCTGCCCGTGATTTCGGTGAGCGAGATATACGGTAATGGATGTCTCGAATCTTGGGGTCTGTTACCTGAAGTGGGTCTTAGTGTATGTAGAAAAATAAGGCACCAAGTTTAGAGCCGGAGGCCAGAGCTAGGGTTCGAAGCCGACGCCGGAGGCCGGAGCTAGAGGCCGGAGCCGACGCTGGAGGCCGGAGCCAAAGGCCGGAGCTAGAGGCCGGAGCCAAAGGTCGGAGCTAGAAGCCGGAGCCGACGCTAGAGGCTGAGCCAAAGGCCGGAGCTAGAGGCCGGAGCCGGCGCTGGAGGCCGGAGCCAAAGGCCGAAGCTAGAGGCCGGAGCCGACGCTGGAGGCCGGAGCCAAAGGCCGGAGCTAGAGGCCGGAGCCGACGTTGGAGGCCGGAGCCAAGGGCTGGAGCCATATACCGAGGCCGACGCTAGAGGCCGAAGCCAAGGGCCGGAGCCATATACCGAGGCCGGCGCTGGAGGCCAAAGTTAAAGGCCAGTGCTAGAGGCCGAAGCTGGGGCAGGGACAAGAATTCCAATATCCCGAGCAATCACATCATTTGGTTCTAGAAATTATGCAGGGTGTTATGACGCCGCCCAGAAGGGATGATCAGCCGTATCAGATGCCCCCCACCCCTGAGATGGGGGGCGCACAGTTACCAGCGAAAGGGGTGTTAATATCTACCAGGCGGCTGATCTCCGTGCCATTATTTCGTTTGTTCAGGCTGTTTGGATTGGGGAAGATTTTTCTTGGGCGAGGAGTTGTAAAAAGGTGAGCATCATCATTGCGGTAAGGTCACCATCGCCTTTTTATTAGTGGCGTTTCTCGCATTTCTTGCACCGATGGGCCGTCAAAGCGACTCCCAGTGGGGAGCAGGCACATGGCCAAATCGGACAACCGCGGGATGATTTGAAATGGGGTTATAAAAGGGAAAGATCGTCCTTATCCTCCGATCCCTGTCTTCTCTTACGTTACATATTCCTTCCTTGAATCTGCAAGCGTCCGTTTACCTCCTGTGTCCATTCCCCTCCCCGCGCTCCTTCAATCTCAGTTCAAGCTTTCCAGGTTAGTTCCCATGGCTTCCTCGCTTTCTTGGCCTTCTTTCGATTCCGGGAATCATTCCCCCGTTCCTTCTCACCTTCTGCTTCCTACCGAGTCAATGGACCACCCCATCTTCTGACCATTCCTCGTCGGAATGGCGGCGATCAGCCGGACGCCCCGCAGCCGGGAGTCATCCGACTATCGACGGACCTCCCCCCGGCGCCGTCTGATAGCTGCTGGTCCTTCCAACGTTGTCAAGGAGTCCCCCGAGTGGACTGCTTCCACTATGTCTGCTCAAGACATAGTAAACCTAAGAACCAAGTATAATTTTCCACCAAACATGCATCTGTCCTACCCTGCTCCTAATGACAGGGTAACCTCTTCCCGTCCCGGAAGGGTTGCCTTGTACGGAGCCTTTTTTAAGGCAGGACTTCGATTACCCATTCACCTTTCATCCTCAACCTTCTAGATAGATATTCTTTAACACCTTCCAACTAGTCCCTAACTCCATCCGAACTATCGTTGGCTTTCTGGTTCTCTGTCACCTGCAAGGTATAGAGGCCAGCATCTCCTTATTCCGCAGTTTCTATACCCTCCGCAAGCATTAGGTTGGTGGTCCTTTACCCTAGACCCACTAGGATCCTCAAATTGTATCTTCCCACCTCTATCAAAGGGTGGAAGGATAAGTTCTTTTTTGCCAATGTCGAGGGGGTGAGTGGAAGCTGGGGAACACCAAATTCCTCCATCCTTCCGAGGGATCGAATGGCATTTGGGCAGCTTCTGACTGCCGATGTCCCTCGATGTAATAAGCTTCTGATCGACGAAAACCTTCATCTCGCCGGCCTAATTCCATCTGGTGGTGAGCACTTGATTACTCACCTCTTTCCTTTCTTCTTTCTCTTTTCTTTTTTTTTAACTCCTCTCCTATTTTTTATATAGGGATGACGCCATCACTTCGTGAGATCAGGCAAGCTGTTACCAAAAGAGGAAGGCAAAGGGGAATGGGGCCCCTGCCGAGAGGAGGGCGTCGCCAAGATTCCAAGGAGGGCTGACGCTGGGAGGGCCGACGCTGGAAGGGCCAAGGTTGTGGAGCCCTTGCGCGGGCGAGACGGTAGGAGCCCAAGCCGACGAGCCCGTAGGAAAAGACATGGTAAGGGCCGAGGCCAGCGAGGAAGTTGGGCGGAGCCAGGCGGAGAGGAATTGATTTGCCTTCAGTACCGGCTCCCCTCCTGTTATCTGCTCGATCCCTCTCCGAGCGGGTTGCAAAAGCACCGTCACCCCCGTCCGAAGCCGTCGAAGCGGAGCCGGTTCACTCAACTACAAAGCCGACTCCAGCAGCCGTCATACCCCCCAAAGGGGCAACAACCGAGGCGCCTCCACCAGCAAAGGTGCCGGAGGTAGCAGAAGTCGGAGGCAGAGTCCTCCCACGTGGCCCCCACGTCATGGAAAGAATGGCGTCGATCCTTCCTTCCAATCGATTTGGTGAACCACAGCCGCTGGGCCGAGCGAGCATTGAACGAGGTCCATGGTCGAGGTGCAGGAGTTTCTCCGACATCAGGGAGGGCTACCTTCTTCCGAGAGGCGTCTGTGGCACACCTCTGGGTGAGTTTTGCCCTATTATCAACCTTTTCATCATCGCCCTCTTTCTTTTTTTTTTAACCTAGACACTCCGTCCAGGCACTGAATTCTATGATTGCCATGAGGGACCTTTGGGCCCTGGGCGATGCTGCTCTCGATCAATCGGGAGGAGATGCAGGCACTCCAGGCTAGGGCAGAGAAGGCGGAGATGGCCTTGGAGGATACCCGGGCTACATTAAAGGGCCAAGCCGAAGCCATCCGGCTAAGAGCCGAGAAGGCAGAAGAGGCGCTGGAATTGCCCAGCGTCAAGCGGCCAACGAGCTGGATAATGCTCAGGTGGCCGAAGAAAAACAGAGGATGGCAGAGGAAAAATTGGAGGTGGCGGAGTCGGAAATGTATATTTTGAAGAACCGATTATACTCCGCCACCATTGAAATAGGTGTGGCCGAAGAGAGGCTGAGAACGCAAGGAGATCGCCCGCCAGTCTGATGCCAAGATTGCCGACCTTGAAGGTGGCGGTGATCGAAGCTGAGAGAAGGCCGCCGAGGCCGATAAAAAGATTATGGAGGCCGAGGAGAAGGTCGTGGAGGCCGAGCAGAAAGCCTCTGAGGCAGAGAAGAGAGCCACTGAGGCCGTAGAGAACTTCAGGAAGTCTAGCGCCTTTAGCAAGGAATTGGCCGAGTCGACGGCATTTGCATACGAAGCCGGCTTCCAGGACTGCAAGGAAAAGATCCAAAAACTCTACGGCCTCGAGGGGATCGAAGGGTTGGAGCCAGATGAAGTCCCCGAAGATGACAACTTAGCTCCAAGTGATCTTAGTTCTTTCATTTTTATTGTATTGCTTCAAGTCCGATTTAAATCGGTAATTTTGTAAACTTTTAGCTATTAATGAATCCTTGATCCGTAACGCTTGTCTTGGATCATAATTGGGTTTGCTAGTGTGTGAGTTGACGCGAACCAAAAACCAATGGCCGAAAATTACAACACGATTTCTTTTTCAGTTAGAGAACTGAGGCGGGATCCGTCTTGGTTGCAGAAACAAAAGTCGAACAATAGTAGTATAAGACCCCGCTCGTGCCGACGCGAAGTCGTGGAATGCCTAATGCATCATTAGATATGCCATGCAGAATTGGATAGCGTGTGCCGACACGGGGCCGTGTCCTTAAATGCCGATGCAGAGCCGGGCTTTGGTGCCGACGAGAGCCGGGCTTAAGTGCCGATGCGGAGTCGTGCTTTGGTGCCGGCGCGGAGCCAGGCTTTAGGTGCCGACATGGAGCCGGGCTTTGTTGCAGACGCGGAGCAGGGCTTTGGTGCCGACGCGGAGCCGGGCTTTAGGTGCCGACGCGAGGCTTGCCGACGTGGAGTCGTGCTTTGGTGCCGGCGCGGAGCTGGGCTTTAGGTGCCGATGCGGAGCCGGGCTTTCTTGCCGATGCGGAGCCGGGCTTTGGTGCTGGCGTGGGGCCGGGCTTTAGGTGCCAACGCGGAGCCGGGCTTTGTTGCCGACGCGGAGCCGGGCTTAAGTACCAATGCGGAGTCGTGCTTTGGTGCCGGTGCGGAGCCGGGCTTTAGGTGCCAACGCGGAGCCGAGCTTTGTTGCCGACGCAGAGTCGGGCTTTGGTGCCGATGCGGAGCCGAGCTTTAGGTGCCGACGTAGAGCCGGGCTTAAGTGAGAAGTACGATCATTCGAAAAGCGAGGAAAATATTTTGAATAGCACTCTGGCAAGCAGGTTCAAATTAATAGAGTTAGCACATTACTGATAATACCGATGTAGATTGTCGGCGTTCCAAGTGCGAGGGAGAGGTTTCCCGTCTAACTCTTCAACTTTGTATGCCCCGTGATGAAGCACCTCCTTGACACGTATGGTCCTTCCCATTTCAGTGCCAGCTTGCCTCCCTCCGTCGGCTTTGATACTTCAGCTCGTCGCAGGACGAGGTCTCCAGGGCGGAATGTCTTGGACGTACTCGAGCATTGTAGTATCTGGCCGCTCGCTGATGGAAAGCGCCATGCGAAGTTGCGCCTGGTCTCGCAATTCTTCCACTAGATCAGATCGGCCCGTAGCTGACTTGGGTTACTCTCTTCGTGGTATAACTCTGTCCGGGGACTGGGGACACCTATCTCCACCGGAATGATGGCCTCGGTCCCAAAGACTAGGCTGAAAGGAGTTTCCCCGGTGGGGGCTCGTGGCATTGTGTGGTAGGCCCATAATACACTGGGAGCTCCTCCACCCAACGTCCTTTGCAGCCATCTAGCCGGGCCCTGAGCCCTTGGAGGATAATGCAATTGGTCACTTCGGCTGCGCCATTGGTCTGGGGTGCCCACAAAGGTGAATCATTGATGAATGCCCAGCCCGGTGCAGAATTCTCGGAAGGCCGTGTTGTCAAACTGTCGGCCGTTATCAGTGACGAGGGTGTGTGGCAGTCCGAACCGGCACACGACAGACTTCCAGAAGAAAGATCTTACTTTGCCATCGGTGATCTTGGTGAGAGCCTCAGCCTCGATCCACTTGGTGAAATGGTCAACTGCTACTAATAAGAATTTGCGTTGTCCGGAGGCTGGAGGGAATGGTCCCAGGATGTCCATACCCCACTGGGCAAAGGGCCAAGGTGCAGCCAGGGGGTCAGCTGGGACATCGGTTGTGTTAATATTAGCATGGCGTTGGCAGCTGTCACACCTCTTGACAAGTTCAGATGCATCCTCCTTCATTGTCACCAGTAATATCCCTGCCGTAGGGCTTTGTATGCAGAGCTCTGCCCCCCAGATGGCTTCCACATATGCCTTCATGTATCTCTCGCAGGATATAATCTGCTTCTGTGGGGCCAACACACCTGAGAACCGGTATGAGAACGACCTTCGATAGAGTTTTCCTTCCATTATGAAAAACTTCGGGGTCCGTCTTTTGAGTTTCCTGGCCTCGGCAGGGTCTTCAGGGAGGGTACCGTTGTAAGGTACCGGACATAAGCATCCATCCAGGAAGGCTCCTGCTCAACTGGTAGAGTTTCTCTCGTTACTTCAATACTTGGGGCTTCCAGGTGCTCTACATAAGCTTTTCCCAACATCCCGTCAGTTGAGGTGGCAAGATGGGACAAGGCGTTGGCTCTAGCATTTTCTCCTCGAGGAATATAGCTAACATTGAAATAAGTTAAGAGAGAAGCTTGTGACTGCACCATACTTAAGTAGCGGGACATGATAGGATCCCTCGCTTCATACTCCCTGCGATTTGGCCAGTGACCAGCTGGGAGTTAGTGAATGCCCTAAGGCGCTTTACCCCGAGCTCTCGGGCTAATCTTATCCCAGACAGCAGAGCTTCATACTCCGCCTGATTATTGGTGGCTGGAAAGAGGAAGCGGAGTGCACACTCGGTTACAACTCGTCCGAATTGGCCAAGATGAGGCCTGCTCCGCTCCCTTGAGAATTTGATGCCCCGTCTACATGAAGGATCATTCATCATCTCTGGTTCCAAGAATCGAGGGGTTTGCAGAGGCCCCTTCGGGTTGCTCTTTGCCCCAGGTACACTCGACCAAAAAATCCGCAAGGACCTGGGATTTCATGGCCGACCGAGGGCAGAAAGATAGATCAAATTCCTCCAACTTGAGCGCCCACTTTGCCAATCGGCCCGAAGTATCCGGGTGAGCGAGAATTGTCTTTAGAGGTTGGTCTGTGATCACCGCAATCGGGTGGGCTTGGAAATATGGTCGTAGGCGCTGGGCAGATACGATCAACACGAAGATAATCTTTTCAATCTTTGAGTACCTGGTCTCCGCATCGTGGAGCACCTTACTTGTGTAATACATTGGCTTTTGCATGCCATTGGTGTCCATGCGGACCAGCACAGAACTGACGCCTCGGGAGAAGCCGCGAGGTACAGGAGTTCTTCTCCACCGTTGGCTTGGACAGCAGTGGCAGGGTAGATAGGAATTCCTTTAGCCCCTCGAACGCCTTCTGACATTCTTTCGTCCATTCGAATCCATTGGCCCTGCGGAGCGCCTTGAAGAAAGGCAGGCACCTCTCAGTGGACTTGGATAGGAAACGGCTCAAGGCCGCCACCCTTCCCGTCAGGTGCTGTACTTCCTTCTTGTTGGTGGGAGACCTCATGTCCAAGATGGCTTGAACTTTGTCAGGGTTTGCCTCGATTCCTCGCCGGATCACCATGAAACCCAAGAACTTTCCGGTTGTCACCCCAAATGCACACTTGCATGGGTTCAGCCTCATCTGGTATCGGCGAAGGTTGTCGAAGGTCTCCGTTAGGTCGGCGATATGGTTGGTAGTGTGGACACTTTTTGTCAGCATGTCATCCACGTACACCTCCATATTGCATCCTATCTGGTCCTCGAAGACTTTGTTCATTAGCCTTTGGTAAGTGGCTCCGCATTTTTTAGCCCAAATGGCATTACCTTGTAGCAGTACAACCCCTTCTCAGTTATGAAGGAGGTAGCTTCCTTCATCCACCGGGTTCATCCTGATTTGGTTGTACCCGAGAAGGCATCCATGAAGCTAAGGTCTCATGGCCGGATGTAGCATCCACTAGTTGATCGATCCGAGGCAAAGGAAAGCTGTCCTTGGGGCATGCTTTGTTGAGGTCGGTGAAGTCTACACACATCCTCCAGCTTCCATTAGTCTTACGGACCATCACCACGTTGGCCAACCATTCGGGGTAATGAACTTCCGAATATGGCCCGCAGCCACCAGCTTGCGACTTCCTCGTCGATAGCTTTCTGTCTGTCCGGAGCGAAGCTCCTTTTCTTCTATCGGATCGGCTGACACTCTGGCCTGAGGTTGAGCCGATGAGTGATCACCTCCTCAGGGACGCCTGGCATGTCTGAGGACGACCATGCAAAGATGTCAGCGTTGGCACGCAGGAAGGTGAGAAGTCGATCGTGCCTCTTTCGGAAGCAGCGCTCCAACCTGGACGGTCCTTGTCGGGTCATCCCCCAAGGGGAGGGTCAGGAGGTGCTCGGCTGGTTCTCCCCTCCTTCCCAGCTCTCGGGGTCAAGCGGCTCAGAGGCTATGCCGACGCCGCCTCCAGTGGACTGGGAGATAAGTGATAGCAAAGCGGTGGCGGGCTTTGCTCTCCCTTCATTTCTTCGACTCCTTCATCGGTGGGGAATCTTACCAACAATCTCTTGTGGAGATGACGACATCCAGCAAATTCAAGCCCGGCCTCCCCAGGATAGCGTTATAAGCCAGCGGGACCCAACCACCAGGAAATTTATGACCACCGTGCTTTGACGCGGAGGGGTCTCAACTGTGACATGGAGGGCAATCTCCCCTTCAACGCTCACAGAGTCCCCAGTAAAGCCCATTAAAGGCGTGGCGACGGGTTGAAGGGAAGACTTTGATAGGTTCATCCGAACAAAAGCTTCATAGCTCAAAACATCCACGAACTTCCACTATCAACTAAAATTCTTTTTACAGGGTGTTTGGCTATGGTCATGGACACGATGACGCTGTCATCATGCTTATTAACTACCCCATCTAAATCCTTTCCAAAGAAAGGAATTATAGAGTCTACCCCTCTCGCTATCTTTTCGAGCGACCACCTGCCCTCCAAGAAATCATAGCTATGGTCTTTTCCGTAGGAGCATTGTCCATGCCGGTCTGAAGTGTAGGAGGCACCGATGAACCTGAAGTAGGAAGGTTTCCCCTTCGAACGAACTTGCCCAAGTGACCCTACTGGACAAGCTCTTCAATGGCTTTCTTCAAATGGAGGTAGTCCTCAGTGTCATGACCGTAGTCTCGGTGGTACCGATAGTAAAGTTCCTTATTGCGGGGGGTCCCAGACTTCATGGGAGGCGGACGCCGAAAGTATGGCTCCTCCTCGATTTCTAGTAGGTTGTGAGATATCGGAGCCATGAGGGGAGTGAACTGCTCCTTGGGAACAAGCGTCTGTGGCCGACGATCTGAGTAGTGGGAGGCAGTCCTCAGTGTCATGACCGTAGTCTCGGTGGTACCGATAGTAAAGTTCCTTATTGGGGGGTCCCAGACTTCATGGGAGGCGGACGCCGAAAGTATGGCTCCTCCTCGATTTCTATTAGGTTGTGAGATATCGGAGCCATGAGGGGAGTGAACTGCTCCTTGGGAACAAGCGTCTGTGGCCGACGATCTGAGTAGTGAGGAGGCTCAGGCTTCCGGGATCGTGCTCCAGCATGCTCCATGGATGCTGGTTTCTTGCTGGAATTCTTATCAGCTTTCCTTCTGAAAGAATCTGCCTCATCAGTGTGAATGTATTTCTGTGCCCGGCTCAGAAGCTCGGCGTAAGAGCTTGGAGGCTTCTTGTCTAGGGAATAGGCGAACCTAGAAGGACGAAGTCCTCGCTTTAACACCAAAGTGGCTACATAATCATCCAGATTATATACCTCCAATGCTGCCTCCTTGAACCGAGCGATGAAGTCCTTCAGCGTCTCGCCACTCCTTTGCTCAATAGCGAATAAGCTATCGGCCACTCATGGGATCTTTCGGCACGCATCAAAATGGGCCAGGAAAGATCGTTCGAGCTGTCGGAATGAATTGATGCTGCACGGTGGCAGGCGGAAATATCATGCACGCGCCGCCTTACGAAGGGTGGCCAGAAAGGCGACATATAGGAGGGAGTCTGTCGCCTCCTGGACCTGCATGAGGACCTTATAGTTCTCCAGGTGGTACAACAGGTCCGTCGTGTCGTCGTACAGGTCCAACTGGGTGAGACGGAAGCGGGGCGGGACCGGTTCCTCCATGATGCATCGGGAGAGCGGGGGACGATGATCATAGTTCATCCCATGAGGGTTGGCAATCCGGCGGCTAAGCTCCTCCAACCGTTGATGATACTCATCGAGCCGTTGTTCGGCCCGATGGGTAATCTTCCTATTGGTGTCGTCTTTAGATGAGTCAGAAGATGAAGTCGATGAAGACCGCCGGCGTAAGGAGTGCACCCGTCTTGGTTCCTTCTCGCTCGGCCATCGGTGGGAACGACTAGAATGATGGGAAAGAGATCGCCGTCGCTTTGAAACCTCTCGGCGAAGAGGTTCGGGAGGTGAGTAACGGGAGGCCTCAGGTGGAGTCCCGCCTTGATGAGATTGAATTGTTCCACGTACCCCTTCGCGGGACGGAGGGGGTTGAGGTGTAGCGACAAAGCAGTGTTCCTGCAATCCCCGAACCACCATCACCAGGTCCTGGACCTGGTGAGCTAGAACCTCAAGCCGGTCAGGCTGGCTCATCTGTGCAGGGGGCGAACATGGAGGTTGGCCTTCGATTGCTTAACCCGCGGAAGGCACTCTGCGGCCTGGCTAGTGGAAGCTTCCTGGGCTCCCGTTGTCACCATCGTCTTCCTTGCAGAATCAGTGGGGTCATAGGGAGAACTTTCATCTTCCACGTGTGCGACCCCCTTCCTGACTCGCCAATCTGATGCAGTCAAGTCACCTATGATGAGCGCCGAGCGTGCTAAGATCTATTGGGGGCCTCCAAATGGAGTGGAAAGGTTGTCTTCCTCCTCTGAAAACCTACAAAAAGTCCCCGGGCCGGTATTTCCGGCAAGGACCCTCCGACGCTCAAGTTAGTGAGCTTGTTGAACAGGAATGTAGTGTATTTTTCTCCGAGAGAAGAGAGAGAGTCCCCTTTTTAGCTGAGCTCGGGGTTTTATACCTGTCTTGGAGGTTCCTTTCTTTCCGTTCCATTTTGAACCGTCGAATCTTCCTTGTTAGGATAAGCTCCCTCGAACGGCAAGTGGGTAAGCCATTGCTGGATGGGGGCCGCTTATGGCGGTAACTGCTGGGCACGCTAGTATCTACCCATGATTTTGGTGAGCGAAATATATGGTAATGGATGTCTCAAATCTTGGGGTCTGTTACCTAAAGTGGGTCTTAGTGTATGTAGGAAAATAAGGCACCAAGTTTAGAGCCAAAGGCGAAGCTAGGGTTCGAAGCCGACGCCGGAGGCCAGAGCCAAAGGCCGGAGCTAGAGGCCGGAGCCGATGCTGGAGGCCAAAGCCAAAGGCCGGAGCTAGAGGCTGGAGCCAAAGGCCGGAGCTAGAAGCCGAAGCCGACGCTAGAGGCCAGAGCCAAAGGCCGGAGCCGATGCTAGAGGCCGGAGCCAAAGGCCAGAGCCATATACTGAGGCCGACGCTGGAAGGCGGAGCCAAAGGCCGAAGCTAGAGGCCGGAGCCGATGCTGAAGGCCGGAGCTAGAGGCCGAAGCCGACGTTGGAGGCCGGAGCCAAGGGCCGAAGCCATATACCGAGGCCGACGCTGGAGGCCGGAGCCATATACCGAGGCCGACGCTGGAGGCCAGAGCCAAAGGCCAGCGCTAGAGGCCGAAGCTGGGGCAGGGACAAGAATTCCAATATCCCGCGCAATCACATCATTTGGTTCTGGAAATTGTGCAGGGTGTTATGACGCCGCCCAAAAGGGATGATCAATCGTATCAGCTTGGATCGATCGCAACCGTCGGATTATCACCGATCGAATTGATCGAAATGATCTGAACGATCATTGCCGATTGGGATCGTGGCTTGGATCGATCGCAACCGTCATATCATCGCCGATCGGATTGATCGCAACGGTCGGATCGATCATCGATGATCGGGATCATGGCTAGCTTGGATCGATCGTAACCGTCGGATCATCTTCGATCAGATGGATCGCAACCGTCGGATCGATCATCGCCGATAGGGATCATGGCTTTGATCGATCAGAACCGCTGGATCATCGCCGATTGGATGGATCGAAACCGTTGGATCGATCATCGCCGATCGGGATTATGGCTTGGATCGATCGCAACCATCGGATCATCACCGATCGGATCGATTGCAACGGTCCGATCGATCATCGTTGATCGGGATCATGGCTTGGATCGATTGCAGCCGTCGGATCATCGTGGATCGAATTGATGCAACGGTCCAATCGATCATCGCCGATCGGGATAGTGGCTTGGATCGTCACCGATCGGAATGGATCATCACCGATCGGATGGATCGCAACTGTCGGATCGATAATCGTCGATCGGGATCATGGCTTTGATCGATCGCAACCATCGAATCGATCATCGCTAATTAGGATCATAGCTTGGATCGATCGCAACCATCGGATTATAGCCGATCGGGTTGATCGCTATGGTTCGATCGATCATCATCGATCGGGATCATGGCTAGCTTGGATCGATCGCAACCGTCGGATCGTCTATGATCGGATAGATCACAACGGTTCGATCGATCATCGCTGATCGGGATCATGGCTTGGATCGATCGCAACCGTTGGATCGTCGCTGATCAGATTGATCGCAACGGTCGGATCGATCATCGCCGATCGGGATCATGGCTAGCTTGGATCGATCGCAACCATTGGAGTGTCTCCGATCAGATTGATCGCAACAGTCTGATCGATCATCACCGTTCAATATCATGGCTTGGATCGATCGCAACCGTCGGATCGTTGCCAATCGGATTGATCGCAACGGTATGATCGATCATCGGCGATCAGGATCATGGCTTGGATCGATCGCAACCATCGAATCATTGTCGATCGGATTGATCGCAAATGTTAGATCGATCATTGGTGATCAGAATCATGGCTAGCTTGGATCGATCGCAACCATCGAATAGTCTCCGATCAGAATGATCGCAATGGTCTGATCAATCATCCCCGATCAGGATCATGGCTTGAATCGATTGCAACCATCGAATCGTCGGCGATCGGATGGATCGCAACCATTGGAGGGATCATCCCCGATCGGGATCATGGCTTGGATTGATCGCAACCTTCGGATCGTCACCGATCGGATGGATCGCAACCGTCGGATCGATCATCGTCGATCAGGATCATGGCTTCGATCGATTGCAACCATCGGATCGTCGCCGATCGGATGTATCACAACGGTCCGATCGATCATCGTCGATCAGGATCATGGCTAGCTTGGATCGATCGCAACCATCGAATAGTCTCCGATCGGATTGATCGCAACGGTCGGATCGATCATCACCGATTGGATCATGGCTTGGCTCGATCGCAACCATCGGATCGTCACCGATTGGATTGATCGCAACCGTCGGATCGATATCCAATCAAGATCATGGCTTGGATCGATCGCAAATGTCGGATCGTCGCCGATCGGATTGATCCTAACGGTCCGATCGATCATTGGCGATCGGGATCATGGCTTGGATCGATCATAACCATCGGATCATCTCCAATCGGATGGATCGCAACCGTCGGACCGATCATCACCGATCGGGATCATGGCTAGCTTGGATTGATCGCAACCATCGAATAGTCTCCGATCAGATTGATCACAACGGTCTGATCAATCATCCCCGATCGGGATCATGGCTTGGATCGATTGCAACTGTCGATCGTCGACGATCGGATGGATCGCAACCATCAGAGCGATCATCGCCGATCGGGATCATGGCTTGGATCAATTGCAATCATCAGATCGTCGCTGATCGGATGGATCGCAACCGTCGGATCAATCATTGCCGATCGGGATCATGGCTTGGATCGATTGCAACTATCGGATCGTCGCCGATCGGATTGATCACAACGGTCCGATCGATCATCCGCGATTGGGATCCTGGCTTGGATCGATTGCGACCATCGGATCGTCACCGATCGGATTGATCGCAACGGTCGGATCGATCATCGCCGATCGAGATCATGGCTAGCTTGTATCGATCCCAACCATCGGATCATCTTCGATCGGATTGATCGCAATGGTCTGATCGATCATCGCTGATCAGGATCATGGCTTGGATCGATCTCAACCGTCGGATCATCGCCAATCGGATGGATCGCAACCGTTGGATCGATCATCGCCGATCGAGATCATGGCTTGGATCGATCACAACTGTCGGATCATCGCCGATCGGATGGATCGCAACCGTTGGATCGATCATCGCCGATCGGAATCATGGCTCGGATCGATCGCAACCATCGGAATGTCGCCGATTGGATCGATCGCTATCGTCGGATCATCGCCGATCGGATAGATCGCAACCATCGGATCGATCATTATCGATCGGGATCATAGCTTGGATCGATCACAACAGTCGGATCATCGCTGATCGGGATCATGGATTGGATCGATCGCAACGGTCCGATCGATCATCGCAGATCGGGATTATGGCTTGGATTGATCGTAACCATTGAATCATTGTCGATCAGATGGATCACAACTATCGGATCGATCATCGCAGATCGGGATCATGGCTTTGATCAATCGCAACTGTCGGATTGATCGCAACGGTCTGATCGATGATCGCCGATCGGGATCATTGCTTGGATGGATCGCAACCGTCGGATCATCTCCGATCGGATTGATCAACGGTCTGATCGATCATCGCCGATCGGGATCATGGCTTGGAACGATCGCAATAGTCGAATCATCGCTGATCGGATGGATCACAATCGTTGGATTAATCATCGCCGATCGGGATCATGGCTTGGATCGATCGCAACCATTGGATTGATCGCAATAGTCTGATCGATGATCGCCGATCGGGATCATTACTTGGATCGATCGCAACCATCGGATCATCTCCGATCGGATTGATCACAACGGTCTGATCGATCATCGTTGATTGGGATCATGGCTTGGATCGATCACAACCATCGGATCATCGCCGATCGGATGGATCGTAACCATCGGATCGATCCTCGCCGATTGGGATCATGGCTTGGATCGATCGCAACCATCGGATCGTCGCCGATCGGATTGGTCGCAACCGTTGGATCGATCATCGTTGATCGAGATCATGGCTTGGATCGATTGCAACCGTCGGATCGTCGCCGATCGGATGGATTAAAACCGTCGGATCGATCATCGCCGATCGGGATCATGCCTTGGATCGATCGCAACCATCGGATCGTCGCCGATCGGATGGATCGAAACTATCGGATCGATCATCGCCGATCGGGATCATGCCTTGGATCGATAGCAGCCATCGGATCATCACCGATTGGATATATCACAACGGTCGGATCGATCATCGCCGATCAGGATCATGGCTTGGATTGATCACAACCATCGGATCGTCGCTGATCGGATGGATCGCAACCGTTGGATCGATCTTCGTCGATCGGGATCATGGGTTAGATCAATCGCAACCATCGGATCATCGCCGATCGGATAGATCGAAATCGTCGGATCGATCATCGCCGATCGGGATCATGCCTTAAATCGATCACAGCCATCGGATCATCACCGATCGGATCAATTATCGCCGATCGGGATCATGGCTTGCATCGATCGCAACCATCGGATTGTCACCGATCGGATTGATCGCAACAGTCCGATCGATCATCACCGATCGGGATCATGGCTTGGATCGATCACGACCGTCGGATCGTCGCCGATCGGATGGATCGCAACTATCGGATCGATCATCGATGATCGGGATCATGGCTAGCTTGGATCCATCACAACCATCGAATCGTCTCCGATCGGATTGATCGCAACGGTCCAATCGATATAGATCATAGCCGATTGGGATTGTCACGCCCCAGACCCAAAATTTTGAGCTAGGGTGACAACCCGCCGCGTGCCGAGCACGCAAGGCGTCTTAAAAATCTTGATATACGATTAAAATGAGGCAATAATTATGAAACCAACCATAATACAAATGATAGTTATAAGTTTTGGGTATCAAACCCTACATCCAAGTCATGCTAATAAAGTTGGGCTACAACAAGCCCTACACACAAACATAATAGGATTACACCAATGCAATGGTTCTTATTTTATTTATTAGAAGCTCCATCGACTCCGAATATCCATCATCAACCTGAGGCTCTGAAAAACATTGTGAAGGTTTAATGAGTTTACACTCAATAAGTAAGCCTATTATACAATTATATCATACTTGAATTATATTTAACATGCCATCAACATATGCATCTTGTCAACATAACATAACTTGAACATTCGATAAGTATCAGGATATGCATTCTAGCAAACTCACTGTTTATGTAATTATAGATTTTCTATGTGTCCCACGGCCCTGCAATACCTCAATCAGAGCACATCCTCCAGATGTGTGGCCATAACATCAACAGAACATATTGTACGATGTGTGGGGCCATACCATAACAGAACACACTCTACGATGTATGTGGCCATAAGAAAATCAAACAGAACACATTGTATGACATGTGGGGCCATACCATAACAGAACACACTCTACGGTGTGTGTGGCCATATAAAATCAAACAGAAATGTCTACAATATGTGAGGCCATATCATAACAGAATACATCTCCAGTGTGTGTGGCCATATAAAATCAAACAGAACACATCTACAATGTGTGGGGCCATAGTAAAGGAGAACCGCGGCGACACATATAAATCTATTTAACATTTTCATCACAAGTGCATCATGCATCTGTATCTCACAATATCTCACAGTGGTTTGCACAGTACAAGGAATGCATATAATCACCTCAATATAAACATGTCGTACAAGCAGTCACATTTCTGGCATATACATCAATAAATCATTTCTTGCAATATTACCAATCACTATAATTGTTCATTTGTAATCCACAGTTCCATGCTACATAGACAATTCAGATAATTTCTATTTTCTTCTTATTTATAAAAATGCATGCAAACTGTATATACTCAATTAATTAAATAATTATTAAATTTGCATAATAGTCTTTGTTGACCCAATTGATGATTTTGATGATTAACAAAACTATTTGAGTATAATTTTTGAAGGCTCTGATGATTTTGATTTAGTGTTTCAGCCTATAAGACTATTGAAAGATCAAAATCAAGAGTTACAATGTGTTCTGGATCGAATCTAATGTCTAGGTAAGAATTGCAGACATTAGAGTCGACTCCGAGAATCACAGAGCCGACTCCGGAACTGGCACGGTCATTAGAGTCGACTCCGAGACTGTTAGAGTCGACTCTCACAGACGAAGCAGAAAGTCAATTTTTCTGGCTCCAACCTAGAGTCGACTCCGGGTAAGTTAGAGTCGACTCCGGAAAAGTTTCTTGTCGACCCCAGAAAAGCCAGAGACGACTCCAAAATATCATTTTAAAACGCCTCGAGCTAGAGCCGACTCCAGAAAAGTTAGAGTCGACTCCAACCCACCTGGAACGAAAAACGAAGTTGCCAGATCAGCTCTAACGGTAACTTTTCTATTTTTACTCATTTCTAACGGATATATTTTGATAGAAGGTACACTCCAACGGATAGTTTTATTCCAAAAGAGGTGTAAAAGAAATCTATAAAAGGGGAGTCTATTGTTCAAAAAAAGAAGAAAGAGAAAAACGGAAAATCTGAAAAAAGAGAAAATCTGAGATAGACAAATCCCATTTCAAAAATCCGTGAGCTTGAATCTTGAAAGGAAAACCTTCTAGCTCAAATCCACTCCACTCCAAAAGGCTCAAGAGGAATCCAAAGCGTTCAAAATCAAAGTCTTGGAGGATTTCCCAACTTGGAGAAAGGAGATTCTTCTTGCTTTTCAACCCTTCTCAACTGCTTCAACCACGAAGAATCGGAGCTGAGGCTTGATTCAATCCAGCAAGGAGAAGAAGAAAAGAAGAAAAGAAGAAAAGATCAAAAGCCAACCTATCTACAAATCAGGCTTTTCTAAACCTTATTCTTAATTTGTATATTTGCTCATTGAGGAGCTTTGTATTCAACACAATATCTTATTTTTGCTAGTTCAATCTGGGGGATTGAACTAGTGGAGGTAGTTTTACCTCGTTAAGCTTGTTTAAGCTTGGGTTAGTTGTGAGCCCGTGAAAAACAACGTGTAGGGTTTTGTGCTGGTAAGCCCGAGTAAAACCAGCTGGGTTCGTTGTGCACCCGGAAAACAACAAGTTTGAGTTGTGAGCTTGGAAAACAACTCGGCTGTAATCTAGAGAGATTATAGTGTGGACCCAAGTGAATCTTGGGAGTGGACGTAGGTGTTGTTGCACCGAACCACTATAAAATTTTTGTGTTTGCCGTGCTATATTTTCTCTCTCTATCTCTCTTATTTTGCTTGTGCATTGTTAGTTATTTCCTCACTTGCACATCTTGAGCAAATCTAAATTTTAAAAAGTCTTAAATTTTTAAGAACCCAATTCACCCCCCCCCTCTTGGGTTGCCATCTGGGCCAACAATTGGTATCAGAGCAAGTGCTCATTTAGAATTTGATCTCACGATCAAGGGCTAAAGATCCTTATGGCAACACAAAGTGGTTCATGTTTTGCTGAAGGTCATTCTACGAATAGACCTCCTTTATTTAATGGAACCAACTATTCATATTGGAAAGCTAGAATGAGAATATTCATTCAAGCTTCTGACTATGAATTGTGGGGAGTAATAATAAATGGACCTAGTACACCCACACACCTTATTGATGGCACTATTGTTCCTAAGCCCGAAAGGGATTGGAATGATAATGATAGGAGAATGGCACAACTAAATGCTAAAGCCATTAATATTTTATATTGTTCCTTAGACTCTAATGAATTCAACCGAATCTCAACATGTAATTCCGCAAAAGAAATTTGGGATAGGTTGGAAATAACACATGAAGGAACAAACCAAGTTAAGAATCAAAAATAAATATTTTGGTTCATAAATATGAATTGTTTACAATGGAACAAACTGAAACCATCACATGCATGTTCACTAGATTCACTGATATTGTGAATGGTTTAAAAGTCTTGGTAGAATTTATTCTAATGCTGACCTTGTCGCAAAATTCTTAGGTCACTACCAAGATCGTGGGAAGCAAAGTCACTGCTATCCAAGAAGCAAAGGACCTCAATGCATTACCTTTAGAGGAGCTTCTAGGATCCTAATGACCCACGAGTTGACAATGAAGCAGCATGTTGAGGAGGAAACAAAAAGAAGAAAACCTTGCCCTCAAGACTGCAGAAATGAAGAGAGCAGCAGTGAAAGTAATGATGATGATGGAAACTGCTCTCTTGGCCAAAAAATTCAGAAAGTTTATGAGAAAAAGGCCCTTCCATAAAAAGAAATTTGGAGCAAAATTGATGGAGAAAAGGATAAGAAAAAGGACAAGGAGAAAGAAAAAGAAAAAGAGCCCTTAGTATGTTATGAGTGTAAAAAGCCAGGGCACTTTATATGATTGTCCTTTGCTGAAAAAGGCCTACAAGAAAAAGAAGAAAGCATACATGGCAACATGGTCTGATGAATCTTCCTCCGAAGAAGAAGAACAAAAGGAAGTTGCCAATATCTGCTTCATGGCCAACGACGACAACGACAATGAGGTAAGTTCTGAAAACTCAAATGATGAATTTACATTTGATGAAATGTTTGAGCTTTCAATGAACTTATGATTGATTTTAAATCTTTGAAAAAGAAGTATAAGTTTTTGAAAAATGACAATATTAGCTTAGCTAAAAGTAAAAATGAATTAGCTTTAGAAGTTAAGAACTTAACTAATGAAAAAGAAGAACTTAGAAAGAAAGAGATAATCTTAATCAAGAAATAGATTTGTTGAAATCTGAAACTAAAAACTCAACAAAAGATTTAAAAGATCAATTAGAAACTTAGCTTTAGAAAAAGAACAGCAAGCTAAAGAAATGATTCTCTTAAGAAAGATGTTAAAAATATAAAGACATTGTTGAGAAATTCACTTTAAGTTCAACTAAACTTAACATGATTTAGATAGTCAAAAAGCTGTTTTTGACAAAGCAGGTTTAGGTATAACACATTAAGGAAACAAAAATCTTTAAAGAATATTTTTGTAAAAGCCAACCAAAGTAATATAACTTGTTTTAAATGTAATGAAAAAGGTCATAAATCATTTGAATGCAAAACATTAAATAATAACAACAAGTTAAATGTTAAAGCAAAGAAAATATGGGTTCCGAAAGGAACAATTTTTGTTGCTACTAACCATGAAGGACCCAAGAAAGCTTGGGTACCTAAACATAAAGTTTAAATTATGTTGCAGGAATGTCTTGTAGCCAAAAGATCAAAGAAAAAGTGGTACCTTGATAGTGGCTGCTCAAGACATATGACGGGTGACAAAGATGAATTCATCACCCTAGAAGAAAAGAAAGGTGGAGTTGTGACGTTTGGCGATAACGGTAAAGGTCAAATTATGGGCCTTGGTAAAGTTCGCATAACTCCATCTATATTTATTGATAATGTACTTTATGTTGATGGTTTAAAGCATAATTTAATTAGTATAAGCCAACTATGTGATAAAACTTTAATGTTTCATTTAAATCTTCTATTTGCACTGTACTAATTCCATTGATGATAGCATTGTTTTTACTGGTTATAGACATGGCAATGTTACTTAGTTGACTTAGACAAAATTATCTGAAAGTAGTCATTGCCTAATTGCTGACAATGCTAACATAAATGATATTAGTTGGTTGTGGCATCGTAGATTAGGTCATGCAAGCACACACCTTATTTCAAAACTAATTAAAATGGATTTAGTTAAAGGTTTACCTAAACTAGATTTTGAAAATAACAAAATATGTGATGCATGTCAATTTGGAAAACAAACTAGAAGTTCTTTCAAATCTAAAAATATTGTTTCAACTTCTAGGGCTTTAGAGCTACTTCACATGGACCTTTTGGACCAACTAGAACCACAAGTCTAGGAGGAAAGAAATATGGTCTAGTGATTGTAGATGATTATTCTAGATATACTTGGGTAATGTTTTTAGCTCACAAAGATGAGACTTTCTCGATATTCCTGAAATTCTTCAAGAAAGTCACAAATGAGAAAAACACTACTATAGTATCTCTAAGAAGTGATCATGGAACAGAATTTGAAAATCACTTATTTGAAAATTTCTGCACTGAAAATGGAATTAATCATAATTTTTCAGCCCCTAGGACTCCACACAAAATGGTGTAGTTGAAAGGAAAAATAGGACTCTAGAAGACATGGCCCGTACCATGCTATGCGAAAGCAACTTACCAAAGTATTTTTGGGCGGAAGCAATTAACACAGCATGTTACATCTTAAATAGAGCTTTAATAAGACCAATATTAAAGAAAACACCTTATGAATTATGGAATGAAAGAAAACCAAATATAAAATACTTTCATGCATTTGGATGTAAATGTTTCATTCATAATAATGGTAAAAACAACTTAGGAAAATTTGATGCTAAATCTGATGAAGGAATTTTTCTAGGTTATTCAACAACTAGTAAAGCTTATAGAATCTTTAACAAGAAAACCTTAATAGTTGAAGAATCCATACATGTAGTTTTGATGAATCTTTAGCAACTGGATCTGAAAAGATTGATGATGAGGAAGATACAAACATAATTGAAAAAGATCTTGAAAAACTTAATATTGAAGTATCTTCTGATCATGAGCAAGAAGCTAAAGATGATGATTCACATAAGGACGATGATGTCAATATTGATCATAATGATATAGATCTTCCAAGAGACTGGAGATATGCTCATAGTCATCCCAAGGAATTGATTATAGGTGATCCATCTCAAGGAATAAGAACTAGATCATATATGAGAAATATTAGTAATCATCTTGCATTTGTATCACAAATTGAACCTAAAACTATAGAAGAAGCTGAAAAAGATAATAATTGGATGTTAGCAATGCAAGAAGAATTAAATCAATTTACAAGAAATAATGTTTGGACTTTAGTTGAAAGACCTAAAAATCATTCAGTAATAGGATCAAAATGGGTTTTTAGAAATAAACTAGATGAAAATGGCATAGTAATTAGAAACAAAGCTAGATTGGTTGCAAAAGGATATAATCAAGAAGAAGGTATTGATTTTGATGAAACCTTTGCACCTGTAGCTAGATTAGAAGCCATTAGGCTATTACTTGCATTTGCATGTCATATGAACATTAACTTATTTCAAATGGATGTTAAAAGCGCATTTTTAAATGGATTTATAAATGAAGAAGTTTATGTAGAACAACCACCAGGTTTTGAAGATCACGAATTTTCAAATCACGTTTTTAAATTGCACAAAGCTTTATATGGTTTGAAACAAGCACCTAGAGCTTGGTATGATAGGTTAAGTAAATTCTTAATTGAAAATGATTTCACAAGAGGAAATGTTGATAAAACATTATTTTTGAAAAGAAAAAGTAAAGATTTACTTGTAGTACAAATATACGTTGATGACATTGTTTTTGGTGCTACTAACGATTCTCTATGTCAAGAATTTGCAAGTTAATGCAGGGAGAATTCGAGATGAGCATGATGGGAGAACTCAACTTCTTCCTTGGACTCCAAATCAAACAAAGCAAAGAGGGTATCTTTATCAACCAAACAAAGTACACAAGAGAGATTCTAAAGAAATTTGGTATGGAATCAATTAAACCCCTCGGAACACCAATGAGTCCTTCATGCAAGCTGGACAAAGATGAAGAAGGTAAAAAGGTTGATCAAAAGTATTATCGAGGTATTATCGGATCCCTTCTTTATTTAACAGCAAGTAGACCAGATATTATGTTTTCTGTATGTTTATGTGCTAGATTTCAATCAGAACCTAAAGAATCACACTTAATAGCTGTTAAAAGAATACTAAGATACTTAAGTGGAACAAAAAATGTAGGTTTATGGTATTCTAGAGACTCCACATTAAATCTAATTGCATACTCAGATTCTGATTATGCCGGATGCAAGTTAGATAGAAAAAGCACAAGTGGTGCATGCCAATTTTTAGGAAGTAACTTAATCTCATGGTTTAGCAAAAAGCAAAATTCGGTTGCATTATCTACTGCGGAAGCAGAATATGTTGCAGCTGGAAGTTGCTGTGCTCAAATCCTATGGATTAAGAGACAACTTGAAGACTATGGTATCACACTTGATAAGACACCCATAAGATGTGATAATACAAGTGCAATAAATCTTACTAAAAATCCAATTCAACATTCAAGAACAAAGCACATTGAAATAAGATATCACTTTATAAGAGAACATGTAGCCAATAATGAAATTTGTCTTGATTATGTGAATACTGAAGAACAACTTGCAGATATATTAACAAAACCCTTAAGTGAAGAAAGATTTTGTTATCTTAGAGGAGAATTAGGAGTTTGTGATCCTTTGGAATAGTTTTCTGAAACTCTTAAGGACATCAATCTAGATTTCATCATTTTCTTGAAAAATCTTGATATTTCAATAAGGAAATCTATCTAGATCTTGATTCAATGTTTCCCCAATTGCTAAAGAACTTTAATCTATAATTGATGATTAAATTGAATAGTTTCAAATTTTGAAACTCAATTTTTTATCTCTGAAACTGTTAGAGTCGACTCTGACAGTTTGCGGAGTCGACACCTGAGTTTTTGATTTTCTGTCTAAGTGATTAGAGCCGACTCTGGCTTTTGTGGAGCCGACTCTAATACGAGCGCTGACAGACTTTCTGGCTCGGAGCCGACACCCAGTTTTCGGGAGTCGACTCTAAGTCGAGTTAGGTCAAAAATAAAAAGGCGGAGTCGACCCCCAATCATTCCAATCGTCTCCTAAACCATTCCTAAGACTCCAAAACTTTTCCAACTTCCCCAAATCCACTCAAAACCCCTGATTAACCTTCCAATCCTCTCAATGGCACCAAAGAGGCGGATTCGTCGCTGGAGCATCCGTTCCAACGAGAAGACGCACGGTTCGAGGCAACCATCGCCTTCTTCCTCTTCGGCCACTCAAGAGGATTCTCCACCTTCACCCTCATCTCCTAAGGTTGATCAATTAGCTGGTAAGACCATTACCACTGGGAGAAAAGTTAATTTTGATTTATTTGAATCGGAGGGTTTCTCTATTGGAAGAAATTTAAGGGATATGGGATGGGAGAAAGTGTGCTCACTAGATTTGCCCACATATCCAGCATTGGTAAGGGAGTTTTATAATGGATTAAGCAGAGGAGAAGGAGGATTGATAAGCACAGTGAGAGGAACTAGGGTTATGGTAACAACTGAGATTCTTGGAACCCTATTAGAAATGCCCACTGTTGGTTTAATGGAATGTCAACTTAATGACAGAAGTGGTGCACTATCAAGGATGCTAGGAAGAGATGTGACTGAGTTCGAAGAGATCTTTGCAAATCAGTTAAACCTAGAACTCAGATTATTGCATAATATTGTGGTAGAATCTTATTTCCAAAAATAGGGAGATTCGAGTATGTCTCGGAGCGAGACGTTCTGATGATGGACTGCATTATAACTGGAAGGCCAGTCAATTTAGCTGGCATGATGATAGGTTACATGGCAGAGGCAGCTACTAAGAAAAGATCAACACTGCCATACGGTATGATTCTGACATTAGTTTTTAGAAGCCAGGGTGTGCTCATCATGGAAAATGAACCATTAAGAAAACTGAGACACACTGATTATTACAGCACTTCTACTATTCATAGAATGGGATTTAAGAAAGTTAATGGTGTTTGGATGAGGAGAGAGGAAAGAACAGATAGGGATGGTGCAGAGGGAACCAGACTAGAAGAAATCCCGGGACCATCTACTGCGGGACCATCAGTCCCTGATTCATCTTTTGCGGGACCTTCGTCTGCTGGACCTTCGGAGGCCGGACCGAGTTCTATTCCATCACCTCCACATCAGCCTATAACAAATTCTGGAAGATTTTCTAATGAACAACTTGATCAGTTAAGAAGCTTACTTGCTGAGTATGACAGTCACAGTCAAATGAAATTAATCAATTGAAGAGACTTTAATCAGTTGAAAGAAGAATTAAATTCGAGACTGGACATGCTATCCTTTACCTTAGGCAGTTCTGTAGAATCCTTTGGAGCTGAGCTTCACAAGATCTTCGAAAGGATGGAAGGCATTGCCGATGGATCTGGATCGTATGTTCATGCAACGGGTCAATTGAAGAAGGATATTGACCTTGCAGTCTCTCAAATCGAAGCTGCCTTGAAAATTTTAAGAAAGCACAAAAAGATGATGTAATGGAGATAATAGGTCATCTAAAGAAAATTGTATTCAAGCACATTTGATCTTTTTTGAGTTTGATAGCTTGTACTTAGGAAGTTTTGATTATCCAATGTATTTCATTTTGAAATGTAAATGAATCAACTGATGTAATGGTTCTTGCATATGAAATACAATTTCACTTTTTCAAATTTTGATTGATTGGATTCCTATGCTTTATTGAGATTATAAATTTTTTTTACTCTCCTTATTGCTAATAACAAAAAAGGGGGAGAGATAGTTGTGTATATGCAAAGAAAGATTGAATATTGAATATATGCATAAAGAAAGAAAGAAAGGGGGAGAATTAATTGTTTATGCAAAATGAATTGAAATGTTAATCTGTTAAAATTTGATGTTTATATAAGAGGAGCTACTCAATGCAGGGGGAGCTTAACAAAAAGCTCATTTACAATCTTATGCACATTAAGTTTAACAATTCAATATTGATGGATTATATTGAACTCATGTACAATTTTAAAGTTTACATTGAACATTGGCATCAAAACCTTAATTTCAATGGTTTAAAGTTAAAATGACTATAATCCTTAGTTTGATTGAATTTTTGAATGCATATACTCAAAGTTTTTGTTATCATCAAAAAGGGGGAGATTGTTGACCCAATTGATGATTTTGATGATTAACAAAACTATTTGAGTATAATTTTTGAAGGCTCTGATGATTTTGATTTAGTGTTTCAGCCTATAAGACTATTGAAAGATCAAAATCAAGAGTTACAATGTGTTCTGGATCGAATCTAATGTCTAGGTAAGAATTGCAGACATTAGAGTCGACTCCGAGAATCACAGAGCCGACTCCGGAACTGGCACGGTCATTAGAGTCGACTCCGAGACTGTTAGAGTCGACTCTCACAGACGAAGCAGAAAGTCGATTTTTCTGGCTCCAACCTAGAGTCGACTCCGGGTAAGTTAGAGTCGACTCCGGAAAAGTTTCTTGTCGACCCCAGAAAAGCCAGAGACGACTCCGGAAATATCATTTTAAAACGCCTCGAGCTAGAGCCGACTCCAGAAAAGTTAGAGTCGACTCCAACCCACCTGGAACGAAAAACGAAGTTGCCAGATCAGCTCTAACGGTAACTTTTCTATTTTTACTCATTTCTAACGGATATATTTTGATAGAAGGTACACTCCAACGGATAGTTTTATTCCAAAAAGGTGTAAAAGAAATCTATAAAAGGGGAGTCTATTGTTCAAAAAAAGAGAAGAGAAAAAGAAAATCTGAAAAACAAAGAGAAAATCTGAGATAGACAAATCCCATTTCAAAAATCCGTGAGCTTGAATCTTGAAAGGAAAACCTTCTAGCTCAAATCCACTCCACTCCAAAAGGCTCAAGAGGAATCCAAAGCGTTCAAAATCAAAGTCTTGGAGGATTTCCCAACTTGGAGAAAGGAGATTCTTCTTGCTTTTCAACCCTTCTCAACTGCTTCAACCACGAAGAATCGGAGCTGAGGCTTGATTCAATCCAGCAAGGAGAAGAAGAAAAGAAGAAAAGATCAAAAGCCAACCTATCTACAAATCAGGCTTTTCTAAACCTTATTCTTAATTTGTATATTTGCTCATTGAGGAGCTTTGTATTCACACACAATACTATCTTATTTTTGCCTAGTTCAATCTGGGGGATTGAACTAGAGGAGGTAGTTTTACCTCGGGTTAAGCTTGTTTAAGCTTGGGTTAGTTGTGAGCCCGTGAAAAACAACGTGTAGGGTTTTGTGCTGGTAAGCCCGAGTAAAACCAGCTGGGTTCGTTGTGCACCCGGTAAAACAACAAGTTTGAGTTGTGAGCTTGGAAAACAACTCGGCTGTAATCTAGAGAGATTATAGTGTGGACCCAAGTGAATCTTGGGAGTGGACGTAGGTGTTGGTTACACCGAACCACTATAAAATCTTTTGTGTTTGCCGTGTCTATTGTCTCTCTCTATCTCTCTGCTGCATTGCTTATTAGTTTATTTCACTCACTTGCACATCTTGAGCAAATCTAAATTTTAAAAAGTCTTAAATTTTTAAGAACCCAATTCACCCCCCCCCTCTTGGGTTGCCATCTGGGCCAACAGTCTTACTTACCTCTTATGCAAAATCCAAATGATGCACCAACTAATCAGATGTCTGGGCACCTACAGGATCAATGTACATAATTAATTCACTGAAATCTAATTAATAAAATAACCCTTAAGACCCTACCCAGACTAGTTCACGGGCCCGACTTTGGGCTCGAATATCTCCCACTATACACACCCAATTGGGGAAGTAAAATACCCCAAGAAATTAGAATTCCCAGATTCTAGCCATATAAATATTTTACTAATCCCGATCCGTTACGGGGCCCAAAAACTAACCCCAAAATAGCTCGCTGCACGTCCCAGAAGGCCCAGACCAGGCCGGCCCAGCCGGCCCATGGTCAAGCCATCCCCCGCTCCCCTGTTTTGCCTGAAATAGGGGACAGCTTCTGGCCGGTGGCCAGGGCCGCCGTCGGCCTAATTCCGTCTGGCCCAGCCACCGAAGGCTGGGCCGGAGCCGGCCGCCGCCGCGGTCGGCCTCCATCCCCTCTCTATTTCTCTCAATTTCTCTCCCTCTCTCTTTCTCTCCGTGCTGCTCCCGCATGAAATTCATCGCGCCGGCGTCGAATCCGGCTAAATTGGGCTGGTTCGGCCACCGTTGGCCGGACCAGAGCCGGCCGCCGCCGCGGCCGGCCTCCCCTCTCTCTCCCTCTCCTTAATTTTCTCTCTCTCCCTCTCTTTCTCTCTTTTTCTCTCCGCACTATGCGCGCGGTGCTGGCGGCTCGGCCGGCCACCAGGGCCGGCCGGACCTCCACCGGACGCCCGCCCGGCACCGGTGGAGGTCACCGGCCAGTCCACCGGCCCTCTCTCTCTCTGGCTCTTTTTCTCTCTCTCTTTCTGGCTCTTTCTCTCTCTCTCTTCCCAGCTCTTTCTCTCTCTCTCAGGTTCTCTCTCTCTCTCTCTCTCTCTCTCTCTCTCTCTCTCCATGGCAGGGGAACGTACCTAAGGATGAAGCACGCCAGCGTGAAGGAAGGAGTCCTCCTTCTTATTTAATCACCTGTGCAATGCCTCGGATCGAGAGTTTCCCGAAGGCTAAACGCTTCACCTGGAGCGAAGCGTCAGCCTGGGAAAACCAATAGACTTGGGCCTGGTTCATCTGAACCAAACCTGGTTCATCTAAACCGGGTTACTAAATCATGAGATATGTTCTGATTTGATTAAAATATATCTAGGCTTGAAATAAAATTATATTGGCCACCTCCTATGACAAATAAAATTATATTCAAGAAAAGCCATGCAAAGACTCGGGAATCCAAGCGCCATACTTGGAACCTAAATGTCATAATAAACTCTAGGTGGAAGGTTTCCCCAATTAAATACCGAGAGTTATCCTCCCCACAATTAATTTACTGGGGGTTTACATTCTCCCCTTCTTATAAAAATTTCGGCCTCGAAATTTGATATACATCCAATAGAATACAGAATCCAAATTTTCTATCTCATAATCAGCTAAACTTCATTCAAAAGTCACAGTCATCGATACATCATTGATCTATAATAAGATACAGATATTCATGGATGTTTCTTTTTTTTTTTCCATTTCTCCGTAGACTCCCAAATAATCTTCCTCTCAGAATAATTACTCCGCTGAACTTTGACATAAGGAATACTACACCATCTCAGAACTTAATCCTTGCGGTCCACAATGTGCACAAGATGATCTTCATAGGTCAATTCTTTCTTAAGCTAATTTGGATCAAGTTCTAACACATAACGGGGGTTTTGAAATACACCTCCTCAGTCATAAAGATATGAAACACATTGAACACCCAAAGAGTAATGAAGCCAGTGCTAAGCTATAAGCCACCTCCTTTATTTTGATCAAAATCTCAAATGGTCCAATGTATTGTGGCTCAAATCACCTCTAACACAAATCTCATTCACATCGTGGGTTAGTAAAACTTCCAAATGATTTTCAACCTGAAATTTCAAATCTTTCTTTTGACATCAACATAACTTTTCTATTAACTCTGAGTTACATGAAACTGCTTTAATTAACGATACTTTTCATAGTTGCTAAACCAGCTCAGTCCAAAATTGTCTCTCCCTCACCTTATCTCAATATGAAGGGAATCTACACCTTATATCATAGACAATTGAAATGAATCCATTTGAATGTTGGCTTGGTAATCATTAAAATAAGCAATTTCACTAAGGGTAAGAAGCTATACCAAGCACTTTCTAATTCCATCACACAGGCTCGCAGTATATCATCAAAATCTAATTGGTTCATGCAGATTGTCCATCTATTTGAAGGTGGTAGGCTGGACAGAAATTCAGCTTAATCCACAAAGCCTTATGATGACATCATCGAATTAGGAGAGTGAGATAAATGGGTTCAAACTCAATTTACGCAGTTTACCATTAAACCAAAAACAAATATTAACATTTTATCCCGCTAAGATTTTATCCTCGAAATTAAATGTCTGTAAATTTTGTACCATTAAAGATACTCACTAGCAAACTTTTATTTCATTCCCAAGTACCCAAATGACATGTCCAACTTTCAAAATTAATTTAATCTTTCTACCAAATAAAATTGAATTCCTTAAGAAGTATTTCTTTCCTGTCATCCTTTTTTTTTTTAACTTCTCACAACACAATCATTATAAATATCATAGAATCCATCATATGTATTATGTCATCCATTCTTAAGGTTAGTAACACATCAGGTATTCTTAATTCCTCGATAAGACAATTCTAAATTCTTGTAAATTAGATATAAGATAGTTTTTTTCCAATGCTCTCTCAACTCATAAATAGTTGAATGTGCCACTAATCATTATGACACTTATTTTAATCATCATAACATACTTGGTTTCACTCTTGAATACTTCAAGCTAACATCAATGAACATTATGTAATTATTTAGGATATCTTTCATAATTATCATAATCAACTAATTTAATTTCTTTGAATAATATTGCCATCATTAATCATCAGTATGATTAATTTATCAATAATACCACTACAACCAATCAATTTCTCTTGAATATATCAGTATATTCTCAATAAATATTGTAATTTAAATGATTCAAATTCTCGAATCAATTATTTCATTACCAATGATTATCAAAATCATCTATAGATTATGCAATGTCTCATGCCATAACATGACCAACTAATTTAAACCCTTCAAATATCTCAAAGTGACTTCACTAATCTAGCTCAGATGGATACAAGACTTATAAGGTCAATAAAGATTGAAAATGCACTTACCATCCGAAAGACATAATCAAAAATTATAGTAATCTCTCTATGACTTGAAAGTGATAATAGATGTACCCTTAACCATAATCCATAACTGATAATAATCAAAAATAAAATCATCTCCTTCCTAATTTCTTAATAATAATTATGCCACTTATGGATGATTGATAATTTATCCATCCTGGAGAAAGATATCTACTTAGGAACTATGAAGGAAGGCACAATAAATTAATGAATAGATATCTTGATTTAGAAATCTATTAACAGATGAAAATTCCCATGAAATTCTTTATCAGTGGAGTTTATCTTATTCTTATTATTGCTAAAATCTTTCACTTTCTACTATCAAAATATTTGATCATTTATAGCCAAAATCAGTTCTGAAGATTAATAGAGTCTACTGCTCTCAAAACTTAAACAGTGTCTCAGAATTAAAATTTTATAATCTTCCTAAATGATCCATCATGATATAATATGCAATCAACTATTTCATTAACATCAATATCAACCATCTCCACATCTAGCAAATTAACAATCAGTTTGAACATGCAATATCCATAATAAAAGTTCTCATAGTAAAATTCACTATATATACTTATCCATCCAGACTCAAATTCAGAAAGTACTCAATTGTGATTAATCAAAAACATGTAATTAACTATTCCATTCCCAAAATATCATCAATATTAATCATCCCTATAACCAACAGATGAGTTCATAATTTTAAACTTATAATATCAACAATGTAAGTTCCACTATTAAAAATTTATTATATATATCCACATTCAAATTTAGATTTACTAACTCCAAATTCACATATCAACACAATTGCAATATGGATATAATGATGTTATCTTAGTCATATTAGTCATCAATTGCAATTTTCAACTATTATATCATATTCCATATATTTATCAGTCTTTTATTGCATATCCAATTAAAGTTTCATCTTTCATATTATTTAAAGGTCTGAAACTACTACGAGTCATCTCCAACAAGTTTGACGGAGCTAAAACCTCTAGAAGCCCTTAGGCCTCCCCACTGATCAAGGATACCAGCCAGGGAGCCCACATAATATCATTGGCTTGCGATGGTTCATTCTTAATTTCTATCAAATTTGTAATTCAATTAATATCTTGATAAACTTTAAATTTCAAGCTTCCAAAGCATAATTCATGAAATCCTTGAAAGTCATAATTGTCTCCATATCATCCTAGTATTTTGTCTAGAGTGTCATCACGCATGTGTCCCTAAGGTTAAAACCTAGGCTCTGATACTATAAAAGATGTCACGCCCCAGACCCAAAATTTTGAGCTAGGGTGACAACCCGCCGCATGCCGAGCACGCAAGGCGTCTTAAAAATCTTGATATACGATTCAAATGAGGCAATAATTATGAAACCAACCATAATACAAATGATAGTTATAAGTTTTGGGTATCAAACCCTACATCCAAGTCATGCTAATAAAGTTGGGCTACAACAAGCCCTACACACAAACATAATAGGATTACACCAATGCAATGGTTCTTATTTTATTTATTAGAAGCTCCATCGACTCCGAATATCCATCATCAACCCTGAGGCTCTGAAAAACATTGTGAAGGTTTAATGAGTTTACACTCAATAAGTAAGCCTATTATACAATTATATCATACTTGAATTATATTTAACATGCCATCAACATATGCATCTTATCAACATAACATAACTTGAACATTCGATAAGCATCAGGATATGCATTCTAACAAACTCACTGTTTATATAATTATAGATTTCCTATGTGTCCCACAGCCCTGCAATACCTCAATCAGAGCACATCCTCCAGATGTGTGGCCATAACATCAACAGAACACATTGTACGATGTGTGGGGCCATACCATAACAGAACACACTCTACGATGTATGTGGCCATAAGAAAATCAAACAGAACACATTGTATGACATGTGGGGCCATACCATAACAGAACACACTCTACGGTGTGTGTGGCCATATTAAATCAAATAGAACATGTGTTGGCCCAGATGGCAACCCAAGAGGGGGGGGGGTGAATTGGGTACTTTAAAAAATTAGCCCTTTTTCAAATAGTTTGCTTGAGATTAATGAAGGCAAATGCAAAGTAACTATAAAGTGCAGTGAATAAGATAGAGATAGAGAAAGAGACAATGAGACACTGCAAACACAAAAGATTTTATAGTGGTTCGGTGCAACCAGCACCTACGTCCACTCCCAAGATTCACTTGGGTCCACACTATAATCTCTCTAGATTACAGCCGAGTTGTTTTACAAGCTCACAACTCAAACTTGTTGTTTTCCGGGTGCACAACGAACCCAGCTGGTTTTACTCGGGCTTACCAGCACAAAACCCTACACGTTGTTTTTCACGGGCTCACAACTAACCCAAGCTTAAACAAGCTTAAACCGAGGTAAAACTACCTCCTCTAGTTCAATCCCCCAGATTGAACTAGGCAAAAATAAGATAAGTATTGTGTGTGAATACAAAGCTCCTCAATGAGCAAATATACAAATTAAGAATAACAAGGTTTAGAAAAGCCTGATTTGAAGATAGGTTGGCTTTTGATCTTTTCTTCTTTTCTTCTTCTCCTTGCTGGATTGAATCAAGCCTCAGCTCCGATTCTTCGTGGTTGAAGCAGTTGAGAAGAGTTGAAAAGCAAGAAATGAATCTCCTTTCTCCAAGTTGGGAAATCCTCCAAGACTTTGATTTGAACGCTTTGGATTCCTCTTGAGCCTTTTTGGAGTGGAGTGGATTTGAGCTAGAAGGTTTTCCTCTCAAGATTCAAGCTCACGGATTTTTGAAATGGGATTTGTCTATCTCAGATTTTCTCTCTTTGTTTTTCAGATTTTTCGTTCTTTTTTTGAACAATAGACTTCCCTTTTATAGATTTCTTTTACACCACTTTTGGAATAAAACTATCCGTTGGAGTGTACCTTGTATCAAAATATATCCGTTAGAAATGAGTAAAAATAGAAATATTACCGTTAGAGCTGATCTGGCAACTTTATTTTTCGTTCCAGGTGGGTTGGAGTCGACTCTAACTTTTCTGGAGTCGGCTCTAGCTCGAGGCGTTTTAAAATGATATTTCGGAGTCGTCTCTGGCTTTTCTGGGGTCGACAAGAACTTTTCCGGAGTCGACTCTAACTTACCCGGAGTCGACTCTAGGTCGGGGCCAGAAAAATCAACTTTCTGCTTCGTCTGTGAGAGTCGACTCTAAGTTCCGGAGTCGGCTCTGTGATTCTCGGAGTCGACTCTAATGTCTGCAATTCTTACCTAGACATTAGATTCGATCCAGAACACATTGTAACTCCTGATTTTGATCTTTCAATAGTCTTATAGGCTGAAACACTAAATCAAAATCATCAGAGCCTTCAAAAATTATACTCAAATAGTTTTGTTAATCATCAAAATCATCAATTGGGTCAACAATCTCCCCCTTTTTGATGATAACAAAAACTTTGAGTATATGCATTCAAAAATTCAATCAAATTAAGGATTATAGTCATTTTAACTTTAAACCATTGAAATTAAGGTTTTGATGCCAATGTTCAATGTAAACTTTAAAATTGTACATGAGTTCAATATAATCCATCAATATTGAATTGTTAAACTTAATGTGCATAAGATTGTAAATGAGCTTTTTGTTAAGCTCCCCCTGCATTGAGTAGCTCCTCTATATAAACATCAAATTGTAACTGATAATCATTTCAATTCATTTTGCATAAACAATTAATTCTCCCCTTTCTTTCTTTATATAATTCAATTATTCTTTCTTTCTTTCTTATGCTATTCATTCCTATTCAATCTTTCTTTCTTTGCATATACAACTATCTCTCCCCCTTTTTTGTTAGCAATAAGGAGAGTATATAAAAAATTTATAATCTCAATAAAGCATAGGAATCCAATCAATCAAAATTTGAAAATGTGAAATTGTATTTCATAAGCAAGAACCATTACATCAGTTGATTCATATACATTTCAAAATGAAATACATTAGATATTCAAAAACTTCCTAAGTACAAACTATCAAACTCAAAAACAAGATCAGATGTGCTTGAATACAATTTTCTTTAGATGACCTATTATCTTCCATTACATCATCCTTTTGTGATTTCTTAAAATTTTCAAGGCAGGCTTCGATTTGAGAGACTGCAAGGTCAATATCCTTCTTCAATTGACCGTTGCATGAACATATGATCCTGATCCATCGGCAATGCCTTCCATCCTTTCGAAGATCTTGTGAAGCTCAGCTCCAAAGGATTCTACAGATTGCCTAAGGTAAAGGATAGCATGTCCAGTCTCGAATTTAGTTCTTCTTTCAGCAGATTAAAGTCTTCTTTCAATTGATTAATTTCATTTGACCTGTGACTGTCATACTCAGCAAGTAAGCTTCTTAACTGATCAAGTTGTTCATTAGAAAATCCTCCAGAATTTGTTATAGGCTGATGTGGAGGTGATGGAATAGAACTCGGTCCGGCCTCCGAAGGTCCAGCTGAAGAAGGTCCCGCAAAAGATGAATCAGGGACTGATGGTCCCGCAGTAGATGGTCCCGGGATTTCTTCTACTCTGGTTTCCTCTGCTCCATCCCTATCTGTTCTTTCCTCTCTCCTCATCCAAACACCATTTACTTCTTGAATCCCATTCTATGAATAGTTGAATGCTGTAATAATCAGTGTGTCTCAGTTTTCTTAAAGGTTCATTTTCCATTATGAGCACACCTTGGCTTCTAAAGACTAGTGTCAGAATCATACCGTATGGCAGTGTTGATCTTTTCTTTGTAGCTGCCTCTGCCATGTATCCAATCATCATGCCAGCTAAATTGACTGGCCTTCCAGTTATAATGCAGTCCATTAACAAACGTCTCGCTCCGAGACATACTCGAATCTCCCTATTTTTGGAAATAAGATTCTACCACATATATTATGCAATAATCTGAGTTCTAGGTTCAACTGATTTGCAAAGATTTCTTCGAACTCAGTCACATCTCTTCCTAGCATCCTTGACAGTGCACCACTTCTGTCATTAAGTTGACATTCCATTAAACCAACAGTGGGCATTTCTAATAGGGTTCCAAGAATCTCAGTTGTTACCGTAACCCTAGTTCCTCTTACTGTGCTTATCAATCCTCCTTCTCCTCTGCTTAATCCATTATAAAACTCCCTTACCAATGCTGGATAAGTGGGTAAATCTAGTGAGCACACTTTCTCCCATCCCATATCCCTTAAATTTCTTCCAATAGAGAAACCTTCCGATTCAAATAAATCAAAGTTAACTTTTCTCCCAGTGGTAATGGTCTTACCAGCTAAATGATCAACCTTAGGAGATGAGGGTGATGGTGGTGAATCCTCTTGAGTGGCCGAAGAGGAAGAAGGCGATGGTTGCCTCCGAACCGTGCGTCTCTTCGTTGGAACGGATGCTCCACCGACGAATCCGCGCCTCTTTGGAGCCATTGAGAAGATTGGAAGGTTAATCAAGGGTTTTGAGTAGATTTGGGAAGTTGGAAAAGTTTTGGAGTTCTTTGGATAGGTTTAGGAGACGATTGGAATGATTGGGGGTCGACTCCGCCTTTTTATTTTTGACCTAGCTCGACTTAGAGTCGACTCCCGAAAACTGGGTGTCGGCTCCGAACCAGAAAATCTGTCAGCGCTCGTATTAGAGTCGGCTCCACAAAAGCCAGAGTCGGCTCTAATCACTCAGACAGAACATCAAAAACTCAGGTGTCGACTCCACAAACTGTCAGAGTCGACTCTAACAGTTTCAGAGATAAAAAATTAAGTTTCAAGAATTTGAAACTATTCAAATTAATCATCAAATTATAGATTAAAGTTTTAGCAATTGGGGAAACAATGAATCAAGATCTAGATAGATTTCCTTATTGAAATATCAAGATTTTTCAAGAAAATGATGAAATCTAGATAGATGTCCTTAAGAGTTTCAGAAAACTATTCCAAAGGATCACAAACTCCTAATTCTCCTCTAAGATAACAAAATCTTTCTTCACTTAAGGGTTTTGTTAATATATCTGCAAGTTGTTCTTCAGTATTCACATAATCAAGACAAATTTCATTATTGGCTACATGTTCTCTTATAAAGTGATATCTTATTTCAATATGCTTTGTTCTTGAATGTTGAATTGGATTTTTAGTTAAGATTTATTGCACTTGTATTATCACATCTTATGGGTGTCTTATCAAGTGTGATACCATAGTCTTCAAGTTGTCTCTTAATCCATAGGATTTGAGCACAGCAACTTCCAGCTGCAACATATTCTGCTTCCGCAGTAGATAATGCAACCGAATTTTGCTTTTTGCTAAACCATGAGATTAAGTTACTTCCTAAAAATTGGCATGCACCACTTGTGCTTTTTCTATCTAACTTGCATCCGGCATAATCAGAATCTGAGTATGCAATTAGATTTAATGTGGAGTCTCTAGAATACCATAAACCTACATTTTTTGTTCCACTTAAGTATCTTAGTATTCTTTTAACAGCTATTAAGTGTGATTCTTTAGGTTCTGATTGAAATCTAGCACATAAACATACAGAAAACATAATATCTGGTCTACTTGCGGTTAAATAAAGAAGGGATCCGATAATACCTCGATAATACTTTTGATCAACCTTTTTACCTTCTTCATCTTTGTCCAGCTTGCATGAAGGACTCATTGGTGTTCCGAGGGGTTTAATTGATTCCATACCAAATTTCTTTAAAATCTCTCTTGTGTACTTTGTTTGGTTGATAAAGATACCCTCTTTGCTTTGTTTGATTTGGAGTCCAAGGAAGAAGTTGAGTTCTCCCATCATGCTCATCTCGAATTCTCCCTGCATTAACTTGGCAAATTCTTGACATAGAGAATCGTTAGTAGCACCAAAAACAATGTCATCAACGTATATTTGTACTACAAGTAAATCTTTACTTTTTCTTTTCAAAAATAATGTTTTATCAACATTTCCTCTTGTGAAATCATTTTCAATTAAAAATTTACTTAGTCTATCATACCAAGCTCTAGGTGCTTGTTTCAAACCATATAAGCTTTGTGCAATTTAAAAACGTGATTTGAAAATTCGTGATCTTCAAAACCTGGTGGTTGTTCTACATAAACTTCTTCATTTATAAATCCATTTAAAAATGCGCTTTTAACATCCATTTGAAATAAGTTAAATTCATATGACATGCAAATGCAAGTAAAGTCTAATGGCTTCTAATCTAGCTACAGGTGCAAAGGTTTCATCAAAATCAATACCTTCTTCTTGATTATATCCTTTTGCAACTAATCTAGCTTTGTTTCTAATTACTATGCCATTTTCATCTAGTTTATTTCTAAAAATCCATTTTGATCCTATTACTGAATGATTTTTAGGTCTTTCAACTAAAGTCCATACATTATTTCTTGTAAATTGATTTAATTCTTCTTGCATTGCTAACATCCAATTATTATCTTTTTCAGCTTCTTCAATAGTTTTAGGTTCAATTTGTGATACAAATGCAAGATGATTACTAATATTTCTCATATATGATCTAGTTCTTATTCCTTGAGATGGATCACCTATAATCAATTCCTTGGGATGACTATGAGCATATCTCCAGTCTCTTGGAAGATCTATATCATTATGATCAATATTGACATCATCGTCCTTATGTGAATCATCATCTTTAGCTTCTTGCTCATGATCTGAAGATACTTCAATATTAAGTTTTTCAAGATCTTTTTCAATTATGTTTGTATCTTCCTCATCATCAAGCTTTTCAGAACTAGATGCTAAAGACTCATCGAAAACTATATGAATGGATTCTTCAACTACTAAGGTTTTCTTGTTAAATACTCTATAAGCTTTACTAGTTGTTGAATATCCTAAAAAATTCCTTCATCAGATTTAGCATCAAATTTTCCTAAATTGTTTTTACCATTATTATGAATAAAACATTTACATCCAAATGCATGAAAGTATTTTATATTGGGTTTTCTTTCATTCCATAATTCATAAGGTGTTTTCTTTAAGATTGGTCTTATTAGGGCTCTTTAAGATGTAGCATGCTGTGTTAATAGCTTCCGCCCAAAAGTACTTTGGTAGGTTACTTTCGCATAGCATGGTACGGGCCATGTCTTCTAAGTCCTATTTTTCCTTTCAACTACACCATTTTGCTGTGGAGTCCTAGGGGCTGAAAATTATGATTAATTCCATTTTCAGTGCAAAAACTTTCAAATAAGTGATTTTCAAATTCAGTTCCATGATCACTTCTTAGAGATACTATGGTAGTGTTTTTCTCATTTGTGACTTTCTTGAAGAATTTCAGAATATCGAGAAAGTCTCATCTTTGTGAGCTAAAAACATTACCCAAGTATATCTAGAATAATCATCTACAATCACTAGACCATATTTCTTTCCTCCTAGACTTGTGGTTCTAGTTGGTCCAAAAAGGTCCATGTGAAGTAGCTCTAAAGCCCTAGAAGTTGAAACAACATTTTTAGATTTGAAAGAACTTCTAGTTTGTTTTCCAAATTGACATGCATCACATATTTTGTTATTTTCAAAATCTAGTTTAGGTAAACCTTTAACTAAATCCATTTTAATTAATTTTGAAATAAGGTGTGTGCTTGCATGACCTAATCTACGATGCCACAACCAACAATATCATTTATGTTAGCATTGTCAGCAATTAGGCAATGACTACTTTCAGATAATTTGTCTAAGTCAACTAAGTAACATTGCCATGTCTATAACCAGTAAAAACAATGCTATCATCAATAGAATTAGTTACAGTGCAAATAGAAGATTTAAATGAAACATTAAAGTTTTATCACATATTGGCTTATACTAATTAAATTATGCTTTAAACCATCAACATAAAGTACATTATCAATAAATGTAGATGGAGTTATGCGAACTTTACCAAGGCCCATAATTTGACCTTTACCGTTATCGCCAAACGTCACAACTCCACCTTTCTTTTCTTCCAGGGTGATGAATTCATCTTTGTCACCCGTCATATGTCTTGAGCAGCCACTATCAAGGTACCACTTTTTCTTTGATCTTTTGGCTACAAGACATTCCTGCAACATAATTTAAACTTTATGTTTAGGTACCCAAGCTTTCTTGGGTCCTTCATGGTTAGTAGCAACAAAATTGTTCCTTTCGGAACCCATATTTTCTTTGCTTTAACATTTAACTTGTTTTTTTAATGTTTTGCATTCAAAGATTTATGTCCTTTTTGATTACATTTAAAACAAGTAATATTACTTTGGTTGGCTTTTACAAAAATATTTTTAAAGATTTTTGTTTCTAATGTGTTATACCCTAAACCTGCTTTGTCAAAAACTGCTTTTTGACTATCTAAAATCATATTTAGTTTAGTTGAGCTTAGAGTAAATTTCTCAACAATGTCTTTATACTTTTTAACATCTTTCTTAAGAAATCATTTTCATTAGAGATTGATTCTTTTTCTTTAATTAGATTTTCATTTTCAGATTTAATCAAATCAATCTTATGAACACAATCATTCTTTTCATTAAAAGTGTTTCCTTTTTATCTTTTAAATCTTTAACTACAAGATTTAATTCATTTTTCTCTTTAATTAAATTTAAGTTTTCAGTTTTCAAAGATTTGTGTTTCTTTTTCAAAGCTTTGAAATCAATCATCAATTCATTGAAAGCTTCAAACATTTCATCAAATGTAAATTCATCATCGGGGGTTTCGGTACTTACCTCTTCGTTGTCGTCGTTGTTGGCCATGAAGCAATATTGCAACTTCTTTTGTTCTTCTTCTTCCGACGAGAAGATTCATCAGACCATGTTGCCATGTATGCTTTCTTCTTTTTCTTGTAGGCCTTTTTCAGTAAAGGACAATCATATCTAAAGTGCCCTGGCTTTTTACACTCATAACATACTAAGGGCTCTTTTCTTTTCTTTCTCCTTGTCCTTTTTCTTATCTTTTTCTCCTTCATTTTGCTCCAAATTTCTTTTTATGGAAGGGCCTTTTTCTCATAAACTTTCTGAATTTTTTGGCCAAGAGAGCAGTTTCATCATCATCTTCATCATTACTTTCACTGCTGCTCTCTTCCATTTCTGCAGTTTGAGGGCAAGGTTTTCTTCTTTTTGACTCCTCCTCAACATGCTGTTTCATTGTCAGCTCATGGGTCATTAGGATCCTAGAAGCTCCCTAAAGGTAATGTTGAGGTCTTTGGCTTCTTGGATGGCTGTCACTTGGCTTCCCAGTCTTGGAAGTGACCTAAGAATTTTGCGAACAAGCTCAGAGTTAGTATAAATTCTCCAAGACTTTTAAACCATTCACAATATCAGTGAATCTAGTGAACATGCATGTGATGGTTTCAGTTTGTTCCATTGTAAACAATTCATATTTATGAACCAAAATATTTATTTTTGATTCCTTAACTTGGTTTGTTCCTTCATGTGTTATTTCCAACCTATCCCAAATTTCTTTTGCGGAATTACATGTTGAGATTCGGTTGAATTCATTAGAGTCTAAGGAACAATATAAAATGTTAATGGCTTTAGCATTTAATTGTGCCATTCTCCTATCATTATCATTCCAATCCCTTTCGGGCTTAGGAACAATAGTGCCATCTATAAGTGTGTGGGTGTACTAGGTCCATTATTATTACTCCCCACAATTCATAGTCAGAAGCTTGAATGAATATTCTCATTCTAGCTTTCCAATATGAATAGTTGGTTCCATTAAATAAAGGAGGTCTATTCGTAGAATGACCTTCAGCAAACATGAACCACTTTGTGTTGCCATAAGGATCTTTAGCCCTTGATCGTGAGATCAAATTCTAAATGAGCACTTGCTCTGATACCAATTGTTGGCCCAGATGGCAACCCAAGAGGGGGGGGGTGAATTGGGTTCTTAAAAAATTAAGACTTTTTAAATAGTTTGCTTGAGATTAATGATGGCAAATGCAAATTAACTATAAAGTGCAGTGAATAAGATAGAGATAGAGAAAGAGACAATGAGCACGGCAAACACAAAAGATTTTATAGTGGTTCGGTGCAACCACACCTACGTCCACTCCCAAGATTCACTTGGGTCCACACTATAATCTCCTAGATTACAGCCGAGTTGTTTTACAAGCTCACAACTCAAACTTGTTGTTTTCCGGGTCACAACGAACCCAGCGGTTTTACACGGGCTTACCAGCACAAAACCCTACACGTTGTTTTTCACGGGCTCACAACTAACCCAAGCTTAAACAAGCTTAAACCGAGGTAAAACTACCTCCTCTAGTTCAATCCCCCAGATTGAACTAGGCAAAAAAAATAAGTATTGTTTGAATACAAAGCTCCTCAATGAGCAAATATACAAATTAAGAATAACAAGGTTTAGAAAAGCCTGATTTGAAGATAGGTTGGCTTTTGATCTTTTCTTCTTTTCTTCTTCTCCTTGCTGGATTGAATCAAGCCTCAGCTCCGATTCTTCGTGGTTGAAGCAGTTGAGAAGAGTTGAAAAGCAAGAAATGAATCTCCTTTCTCCAAGTTGGGAAATCCGCCAAGACTTTGATTTGAACGCTTTGGATTCCTCTTGAGCCTTTTTGGAGTGGAGTGGATTTGAGCTAGAAGGTTTTCCTCTCAAGATTCAAGCTCACGGATTTTTGAAATGGGATTTGTCTATCTCAGATTTTCTCTCTTTTTTTTCAGATTTTTCGTTCTTTTTTTGAACAATAGACTTCCCTTTTATAGATTTCTTTTACACCATTTTTGGAAGAAAACTATCCGTTGGAGTGTACCTTGTATCAAAATATATCCGTTAGAAATGAGGTAAAATAGAAATATTACCGTTAGAGCTGATCTGGCAACTTTATTTTCGTTCCAGGTGGGTTGGAGTCGACTCTAACTTTTCTGGAGTCGGCTCTAGCTCGAGGCATTTTAAAATGATATTTCTGGAGTCGTCTCTGGCTTTTCTGGGGTCGACAAGAAACTTTTCCGGAGTCGACTCTAACTTACCCGGAGTCGACTCTAGGTCGGGGCCAGAAAAATCGACTTTCTGCTTCGTCTGTGAGAGTCGAGTCTCGGAGTCGACTCTACCGTGCCAGTTCCGGAGTCGGCTCTGTGATTCTCGGAGTCGACTCTAATGTCTGCAATTCTTACCTAGACATTAGATTCGATCCAGAACACATTGTAACTCCTGATTTTGATCTTTCAATAGTCTTATAGGCTGAAACACTAAATCAAAATCATCAGAGCCTTCAAAAATTATACTCAAATAGTTTTGTTAATCATCAAAATCATCAATTGGGTCAACAACATGTCTACAATATGTGAGGCCATATCATAACAGAATACATCTCCAGTGTGTGTGGCCATATAAAATCAAACAGAACACATCTACAATGTGTGGGGCCATAGTAAAGGAGAACGCGGCGACACATATAAATCTATTTAACATTTTCATCACAAGTGCATCATGCATCTGTATCTCACAATATCTCACAGTGGTTTGCACAGTACAAGGAATGCATATAATCACCTCAATATAAACATGTCGTACAGGCAGTCACATTTCTGGCATATACATCAATAAATCATTTCTTGCAATATTACCAATCACTATAATTGTTCATTTGTAATCCACAGTTCCATGCTACATAGACAATTCAGATAATTTCTATTTTCTTCTTATTTATAAAAATGCATGCAAACTGTATATACTCAATTAATTAAATAATTATTAAATTTGCATAATAGTCTTACTTACCTCTTACGCAAAATCCAAATGATGCATCAACTAATCAGATGTCTGGGCACCTATAGGATCAATGTACATAATTAATTCACTGAAATCTAATTAATAAAATGACCCTTAAGACCCTACCCAGACTAGTTCACGGGCCCGACTTTGGCTCGAATATCTCCCACTATACACACCCAATTGGGAAAGTAAAAATACCCCAAGAAACTAGAATTCACCCAATTTTAGCCATATAAAATTTTACTAATCCCGACCTGTTACGGGGTCCAAAAACTAACCCCAAAATAGCTCGCTGCACGGCCCAGAAGGCCAGACCAGGCCGGCCCAGCCGGTCCATGGTCAAGCCATCCCCCCGCTCCCCTGTTTCGCCCAAACAGGGGACAGCTTCTGGCCGACGGCCAGGGCCACGCCGGCCTAATTCCGTTCAGCCTGGCCACCGGAGGCCGGGCCGGAGCCGGCTACCGCCGCGGCCGACCTCCATCCCCTCTCTATTTCTCTCAATTTCTCTCCTCTCTCTCTTTCTCTTCGTGCTGCTCCCACGTGAAATTCATCGCGCTGGCATCGAATCTGGCTAAATTGAGGCCGGTCCGGCCGCCGTTGGCCGGACCAGAGCCGGTCGCCGCCGCGGCCGGCCTCTCCTCTCTCTCCCTCTCCTTAATTTCTCTCTCTCCCTCTCTTTCTCTCTTTTTCTCTCCGCACTGTGCGCGCGTGCCGGCGGCTCGGTCGGCCACCAGGCCGGCCGGACCTCCACCGGATGCCCGCCCGGTGCCGATGGAGGTCACCGGCCAATCCACCGGCCCTCTCTCTCTCTGGCTCTCTTCTCTCTCTCTCTTCCCGGCTCTTTCTCTCTCTCTCTTCCCGGCTCTTTCTCTCTCTATTAGGTTCTCTCTCTCTCTCTCTCTCTCTCTCTCTCTCTCTCTCCGTGGCAGGGGAACGTACCTGAGGATGAAGCGCGCCAGCGTGAAGGAAGGAGTCCTCCTTCATATTTAATCACCTGTGTAACGCCTCGGATCGAGAGTTTCCCGAAGGCTAAATGCTTCACCTGGAGCGAAGCGTCAGCCTAGGAAAACCAATAGACTTGGGCCTGGTTCATCTGAACCAAACCTGGTTCATCTAAACCGGGTTACTAAATCGTGAGATATGTTCCGATTTGATTAAAATATCACTAGGCTTGAAATAAATTATATTGGCCACCTCCTATGACAAATAAAATTATATTCAAGAAAAGCCATGCAAAGACTCGGGAATCCAAGCGCCATACTTGGAACCTAAATGTCATAATAAACTCTAGGTGGCAGGTTTCCCAATTAAATACCGAGAGTTATCCTCCCCACAATTAATTTACCGGGGGTTTACAGGGATCATGGCTTAGATCGATCACAATCATGGATTGTTGCCGATCGGATGGATCGCAACCGTCGGATCGATCATCACCGATCGGGATCATGGCTAGCATGGATCGATCGCAACCGCCAGATCGTCTCCAATCGGATTGATCGCAACCATCGATCGAACATCGCCGATCGGATCACGGCTTAGATCCATCGCAACCGTCAGATTGTCTCCGATCGGATTGATCGCAACGGTCGGATCGATCATCGCCGATCCGAAAATGGCTTAGATCGATCGTAACCATCGGATCGTCGCCGATAGGATGGATCACAACCATTGGATCAATCATCACCGATCGGAATCATGGCTTGGATCGATTGCAACCGTCGGATCATTACCGATCGGATTGATCGTAACGGTCCGATCGGGATCATGGCTTGGATCGATTGCAACCATCGGAGCATCGCCGATCCTATCGATCGCAATGGTCAGATCGATAATCACTGATTGGGATCATGGTTAGCTTGGATTGATCGCATCCATCAAATCGTCTCGATCGGATTGATCGCAACGGTCTACTTGATCATCGCCTATGGGGATAATGGCTTTGATCGATCGCAACCGTTAGATCGTCGCCGATTGGATGGATCACAACCATTAGATCGATCATCACCGATTGGGATCATAGCATGGCTCGATTGCAGCCATCAAACCATCGCTGATCGGATGGACCGCAACCGTCGGATCGATCATTGCTGATCAAGATCATGGCTTGGATCGGTCGCAACCACTGGATCGTCGCTGAATGGATTGATCGCGATGGTCTGATCGATCAGCAATCGGATCATGGCTAGGTTCGATCGCAACCGTCGGATCATCGACGATCAGGATCATGGCTAGCTTGGATCGATCGTAACCGTCGGATCATCTCCGATCGGATTGATCGCAACGGTCTAATCGATCATCGCCGATCGGGATCATGGCTTGGATCGATCGCAACCATCGCATCATCACCGATCGATTGGATCGCAATCGTCGGATCGATCCTCGCCGATTGGGATCATGGCTTGGAGCGATCGCAACCAACGTATTATCGCCGATCGGATGGATCGCAACTATCGGATCGATCATCGCCGATCGGGATCATTGCATGGATTGATCGTAACGTTCGATCGTCGCCGAATGGATGGATCACTACGGTCCAATCGATCATCGCCGATCGGATCATGGCTAGCATGGATCGATCGCAACCGTCGGATCGTCTCCAATCGGATGGATCGCAACCGTCGGATTGATCATCACCGATCGCGATCATGGCTTTGATCGATTGCAACCATTGGATCATCGCTGATCGAATGGATCGCAACCATCGGATCGATCATCGCCGCTCGGGATCATGGCTTGGATCGATCGCAACCGTCGGATTGTCATCGATCGGATTGATCACAACGGTCCAATCGATCATCGCCGATCGAGATCATGGCTTGGATCGATCGCAGCCAACGGATCATCGCCGATCGGATTGATTCAACGGTCCGATCGATTATCGCCGATCGGGATCATGGTTTGGATCGATCGCAAACGTTAGATCATCACCGATCAGATGGGTCGCAACCATCGGATCGATCATCGCCGATCGGGATCATGGCTTTGATCGATCGCAACCGTCGGATCGATTATCGCCGATCGGGATCATGGCTGGGATCGAACGCAACCGTTGGATTGTTGCTTATCTGGTTGATCACAATGGTCTGATCGATCATCGTCGATCGGGATCATGGCTTGGATCGATCGCAACCGTCGGATCATCGTCGATCGGATTGATCGCAATGATCGGATCGGTCATTGCTGATTAGAATCATGGTTTGGATCGATCGCAATCATCAGATCGATCATCGCCGATCGGGATCATGGCTTGGATCGATCGCCATCGTCGGATCGTCGGCAATGGGATTATTGCAACGGTCCGATCGATTATCGGCGATCGGGATCATGTCTTGGATCAATCGCAACCGTTGGATCATCGCCGATCTGATGGATCGCAACGGTCGGATCGATCATCACCGATCGGGATCATGGCTAGCTTGGATCGATCACAACCGTCGGATCGTCTTCGATGGGATTGATTGCAATGGTCTGATCGATCATCGCCGATCGGGATCATGGCTTGGATCGATCGCAACCATCGGATCGTCTCCGATCGGATTGATTGCAACGGTCCGATCGATCATCGCCGATCGGGATCATGGCTTGGATCGATCGCAACTGTCGGATCATCGTCGATAGGATGGATCGCATCCGTCGGATCGACGATCACCGATCGGGATCATGGCTAGCTTAAATCGATCGCAACCATCGAATCATCTCCAATCGGATTGATCGCAACGATCTGATCGATCATCGCGGATCGGGATCATGGCTAGGATCGATCGCAACCGTCGGATCATCGCCGATGGGATGGATCGCAACCGTCGGCTCGATCATCGCCGATTGGAATCATGGCTTGGATCGATCGCAACCGTTGGATCGTTGCCGATCGGATTGATCGCAACGGTCCGATCGATCATCGACGATCGGGATCATGGGTTGGATCGATCGCAACCATGGATCTTCGCCGATCATATTGATCGTATCGGTCAGATTGATCATCTCTGATCGGGATCATGGCTAGTTTGGATCGATCGTAACCGTCAAATCGTCTTCGATCGGATGGATCGCAACTGTCTGATCGATCATCGCCTATTGGGATAATGGCTTGTATTGACCTAATTATTGATTTTGATGATTAATAAAGGAATTGAGTATATTCATTGTGTTACTAATAAATTTAACAAGTGTTTCGGGGCTTAAAAATATTTGTTTAATCAAAAGGCATCAAGAAACGTATTTTGAATCAAGTGCCAAAGGTAAGTTTCAAAATTTAGAGCCTGGAGTCGACACCTAGAAAGTCTGGAGCCGACCCCATGGCCAATCAAATGTCTTTCTGATTTTTGATACGGTCCGGAGCCGACACCCAGAGTTTCGGAGCCGACACCCAAAGTTTCAGAGTCGACACTTACAGTGTTTGGAGCCAACTCCGACACGGGGACAGAACGCATGATTTTTGACTACCTTGGAGCCGACACTTACAGTCTTTTGGAGCCGACACCTGAACATGGCGAGCCGACACTTTACTTTTTCGAAGCCGACTCCTCAACGAGCTCAGAACTTTCTATTTTTGGATACACGACTTGGAGCCGACACCTAAAAGTTGGAGCCGACTCCAACCTGTCAGGAATGGATTTTTAAATTGTCAAATCAGCTCAAACGGTAATATTTTCTTTACCTAACCCTTAACGGCTATATTTCATGTATGGAAAAACTTTACAGGTACATTCCAACGGCTAATTTCACACCCAAAAATGGATTAAACGGAATCTATAAAAGGGGGAAGAGCGTTCGTTTGAAAAGAAGGAAAAAATAGAAAATATAGAGTAATCATATTAAAAAATCCTAGAGGTCTTAAGCAAGAAATCAAGAGAAAAGAATCAACGTTCAAATTCTTCCACTCCAAAAAGCTCAAAGAGAAATCCAAGGCGTTCAACTTGAAAAATCGGAGGATTTTTCAAAAGAAGAAAAAGCCCTATTTTTGTGATTTCCCAACTTCTCATCTGCAACATCTGTGAAGAATCGGAGCTGAGGCTTGATTCAACATTTCAAAAGAGAAGAGGAAAAGAAGAAAAGCTCAAATCCAATCATCTTCAAATCAGGCTTTTCTAAACTTGTTTATTTACTTTGAATATTTGCTCATTTAAGGAGCTGTGTGTTATTGTAAACATTATTCTTTCTTGTTTTGCTAGTTTAATTAGGGGATTGAATTAGTGGAGGTAGTATACCTCGGGACAAGCTAGATTAGCTTGTGTTAGGGTTTTGTGCTGGTGAGCCCGGAAAACCAGCTGGGTTCGTTGTGATCCCTGAGAAACAATAAGTTTTGAGTTGTGATCTTGTAAAACAACTCGGTTGTAATCTAGTTGATTATAGTGTGGACCCAAGTGGAACTTGGGAGTGGATGTAGGTGTTGGATACACCGAACCACTATAAAATTTTTGTGTTTGCCGTGCTTTAATTGTCTCTCTCTCTATCTCTTCATTTGTGATTGAAATTCATTCTGCACTTAATTATTTCAAAGCCAATAGTTTTAAAAGGTTAAAATTTTTAAGAACCCAATTCACCCCCCCTCTTGGGTTGTAATCTGGGCCAACAATTGGTATCAGAGCAAGTGCTCATTTGAATTTGGTCTAACGATCAAGAGCTAAAGATCCAAATGGTAGCTCAAGCTAGTTCATCTTACTTAGAAGGTCAATCCACTAATCGACCTCCTTTGTTTAATGAAACTAATTATGGTTATTGGAAAGCTAGGATGAAAATTTTTATTCAAGCACTTGACTATGACTTATGGGGTATCATAGTTAATGGTCCACACACACCCATAATTAAAGTAGATAACATGGTGATTCCTAAGCCGGAAACGGAATGGGATGAACATGATAAAAAGTTGGCACAACTTAATGCCAAGGCTATGAATGTTTTATATTGTTCACTAGATGCAAATGAATTTAATCGAATTTCTACATGTATTTCCGCGAAAGAAATTTGGGATAATTAGAGGTTACCCATGAGGGTACAAATCAAGTTAAAGAATCAAAGATCAATATTTTAGTGCATAAATATGAATTGTTTAGCATGGAACAAACTGAAACCATCACATGCATGTACACAAGATTCACTTATATTGTAAATGGTTTGAAAAGTCTAGGTAAGACCTATACTAATTCTGAACTTGTGCATAAAATTCTCAGGTCACTTCCAAGATCGTGGGAAGCGAAGGTGACTGCCATCTAAGAAGCAAAGGACTTAAATGTGTTACCTTTAGAAGTGCTACTTGGATCCTTGATGACTCATGAGCTAACAATGAAGCAACATCAAAAGGAGGAAGTCAAGAAAAAGAAGACAATCGCTCTCAAAGCTGCAGAAAAGGATATAAGCAGCAGTGATGAAGAAGAGGAAGATGACGAAATAGCTCTCCTTGCAAGAAAATTTAAGAAATTCATGCAAAGAAGGAGACCCTTCCACAAGAAGAAATCTGGAACAAAAATGGAAGGAGAAAAGGAGAAAGAGAAGGATAAAGAAAAAGAAAAGGAGCCCTTAATTTGTTATGAGTGTAAGAAACCAGGGCATTTTAGATATGACTGTCCTCAACTGAAGAAAGCCTACAAGAAGAAAAAAAAGCGTATGTTGCAACTTGGAGCGACAGCGATGAATCCTCTTCAGAGGAAGAACAAAAAGAAGTTGCAAACATTTGCTTTATGGAAAACGATGACAACGAGGTAAGTTCTGAAAACCCTTGTGATGATTTCGCATTTGATAAATTGTTTGAAGCTTTTAATGAACTAGTTGATGATTTTAAAGCCTTGAAAAAGAAATACAAATTTTTAAAAAATAATCAATTCTCATTAAAGAAAAAGATAATCTTACTCATAAGATTGAGATGCTGAAATCTGAAAATGATAATTTGACAAAAGAAAGAGAATCAATCTCTAATGAAAATGATAAATTAAAGAAGGAAGTTGATAAATATAAAAATATTATTGATAAATTCACTAATAGTTCTGAAAAACTTAATTTATTATTGAGTAATCAAAGAGCTATATTTGATAAGGCTGGATTAGGATATAGGCCTAACATAAAATAAAAGTTTGTCAAAAACTTTTTCAGAAACGAACCAAATAAAGATGATGTTACATGTCATTATTGTAACAAGAAAGGCCATAAATCCTATGAATGTAAGGCAAGAAATAGTAACAAGAATTTAAGTAGTAAAGGAAAGAAAATATGGGTTTCCAAAGGAACAATCTTTTATGCTACTAACCATGAAGGACCCAAGAAGGCTTGGGTACCTAAATATAAGACTTGATCATTTTTGCAGGAGTGTCTTGCGGCCAAAAGAGCAAAGCAAAAGTGGTATCTCGATAGTGGCTGCTCAAGACATATGACGGGTGACAAGATCAATTCATCACCCTTGAAAGCAAAAGAGAGGAGTTGTTACGTTTGGTGACAATGGCAAAGGCCAAATCATGGGGTTTGGTAAAATTCAAATAACTCCCTCCACATATATTGAAAATGTTTTATATGTCAATGGTTTAAAACATAATCTAATTAGTATTAGTCAATTATGTGATAAAGGTTTTAAAGTATCATTTGAAGCTTCTATCTGCACTGTTTCTAATCCCATTGATAATAGCATTGTTTTTACTAAAAATAGAAATGCAATGTATACTTGATTGATTTAGACAATTTGTCTACTAGTAATCATTGCTTAGTTGCTAATAATGCTAATATGAATGAGATTGGTTGGTTATGGCATCGTAGATTAGGTCATGCAAGCACACACCTAATTTCAAAATTAATTAGAATGGATTTAGTAAAAGGTCTTCCACAACTAGATTTTGAAAATAATAAAATTTACGATGCATGTCAATTTGGAAAAAAAACTAAAAACTCTTTCAAAACTAAAAATATTGTTTCCACTTCTAGGCCACTTGAACTACTTCACATGGATCTTTTTGGACCTACTAGAACCACTAGTCTAGGAGGAAAGAAATATGGTCTTGTGATTGTAGATGATTATTCTAGATACACTTGGGTATTATTTTTAGCTCATAAAGATGAGACCTTTCCATTATTTTTGAAATTCTTCAAGAAGGTCACAAATGAGAAAAACAACACCATAGTGTCTCTTAGAAGTGATCATGGCACTGAATTTGAAAATCATTTATTTGAAAACTTTTGCATTGAAAATGGCATCCATCATAATTTTTCAGCACCTAGAACACCACAACAAAATGAGTTGTAGAAAGAAAAAATAGAACTTTAGAAGACATGGCCCGTACCATGCTATGTGAAAGCAACCTACCAAAATACTTTTGGGCGGAAGCTATAAACACGGCATGCTACATTCTTAATAGAGCTTTAATTAGGCCAATCATTAAGAAAACTCCTTATGAACTATGGAACAATAGAAAACCAAACATAAGTTACTTTCATGCATTTGGTTGTAAATATTTCATTCATAATAATGGTAAAATAATCTAGGAAAATTTGATGCAAAATCTGATGAAGGCATTTTCTTAGGATATTCAACATCTAGTAAAGCCTATAGAGTGTTTAACAAGAGAAACTTAATTGTAGAAGAATCTATTCATGTAATTTTTGATGAATCTTTAGCATCGAGTTCAGAAAAGATTGATGATGAGGAAGATACAAACATATTAGAAAGAGACATTGAAAAATTGAATATAAATGTATCTTCAGATCATGAACAAGAAGCTAAAGATGATGATTCTCCTAGTGTTGATGTTGTTGATGCAAATCATAATGATGTAGATCTTCCTAGAGATTGGAGATATGCCTATGGTCATCCAAAAGAATTAATTATAGGTGATCCATCTCAAGGAGTAAGAACTAGATCATCAATGAGAAACATCAATAATCATCTTGCATTTGTATCTCAAATTGAACCTAAAACTATTGAAGAGGCTGAAAAAGATAATAATTGGATGTTAGCTATGCAAGAAGAATTAAATCAATTTACTAGAAATAATGTCTGGACCCTTGTAGATAGACCTAAAGATCATTCAGTTATAGGATCAAAATGGGTATTTAGAAATAAATTAGATGAAAATGGCATAGTAATTAGAAACAAAGCTAGATTAGTGCAAAAGGATATAATCAAGAAGAAGGAATTGATTTTGATGAAACTTTGCACCTGTAGCTAGATTAGAAGCAATTAGATTATTACTTCGCATTTGCATGTCATATGCATATCAATTTATTTCAAATGGATGTTAAAAGTGCATTTTTAAATGGATTTATAAATGAAGAAGTTTTTGTTGAACAACCACCTGGTTTTGAAGATCATGAATTTCCAAATCATGTTTTTAAATTGCACAAAGCACTATATGGTTTAAAACAAGCACCTAGAGCTTGGTATGAAAGATTAAGTAAATTTCTGATTGAAAATGATTTTACAAGAGGAAATGTTGATAAAACATTATTTTTGAAAAGAAAAATAAGGATTTATTAGTAGTACAAATATATGTTGATGATATTGTATTCGGTGCTACTAACAATCTTTTGTCAAGAATTTGCTAAGTTAATGCAGGGTGAATTCGAAATGAGCATGATGGGAGAACTCAACTTCTTCCTAGGACTTCAAATCAAGCAAAGCAAAGAGGGGATTTTCATCAATCAAGCAAAATACACAAAAGAACTTCTCAAGAAGTTTGGAATGGAGTCAATCAAACCACTTGGAACACCTATGAGTCCTTCATGCAAATTGGACAAAGATGAAGATGGTAAGAAAGTAGATCAAAAATATTATAGAGGTATGATCGGATCTCTTCTTTACTTAACAGCTAGTAGACCAGATATCATGTTTGTTGTTTGTTTATGTGCTAGATTTCAATCTGAACCTAAAGAATCTCACTTAATTGCTGTGAAAAGAATCTTAAGATATTTAAGTGGAACTAAAAATGTAGGTTTATGGTATTCTAGAGACTCAACATTAAACTTGATTGCATATTCTGATTCTGACTATGCTGGATGTAAACTAGATAGAAAAAGCACAAGTGGTGCATGTCAATTTTTAGGAAGTAACTTAATCTCTTGGTTTAGCAAAAAGCAAAATTCGGTTGCATTATCAACTGCTGAAGCAGAATATGTTGCAGCTGGAAGTTGCTGTGCTCAAATCCTTTGGATTAAGAGACAACTTGAAGATTATGGCATAACACTTGATAAAACTCCTATTAGATGTGATAATACAAGTGCAATAAATTTAACAAAAAATCCAATTCAACATTCAAGAACAAAACACATTGAAATTAGATATCACTTTATAAGAGAACATGTAGCTAATAATGAAATTTGTCTTGATTATGTTAATACTGAAGAACAATTAGCTGATATATTTACAAAACCTTTAAGTGAAGAGAGATTTGTTATCTTAGAGGTGAATTAGGGATTTGTGACCCTTTGGAATGATTTTGAAACTCTAAGGAATGACTATCTAGATTTCTATTAATTTCTTGATATTCCTTTCATAATTTTAAGGACAAATTATCTAGTCATCTGAGCAATTTGATTCTTCATATTCCAAAGATTTTTTTAAAATTTTATTGAACCTATTTTGACAAGTTTCAGATGTTTGAATCTCAGTTTTTTCTCTGAACTGTCAGTGGAGTCGACACCTCAGTTTGAGGAGTCGACACCTCGTCTGTGTCGCTCTCGGTCCCTGACCTTGGAGCCGACACCCGTATAAGTGGAGCCGACTCCAGTTCGAGCGCTGACTGTGTTAGCGATTTGGAGTCGACACCCGACTTTGCGGGAGTCGACACCTGGGGGTCCCAAATCGACTTTATTAGGGCAGAGTCGACACCTTCGTCATTCATTCTTTTCAATCCTTAACCAAACTCTTCCCAAACTCTCTCAAAACCTTCCCAACTCAAATTCCACTCTATTCGAACTTTCCTAAGGATCTAATGGCACCTAAGCGGAGAGGATCTGTACTTGGAGCGCCCGTGACGACTGGGAAGCGTTCGGCGAGGCGACCCGTCCGCGAGCCGTCTCCGAGCGAGGATTCTACAACCCAATCGGACAATCCAGCCCTTCTTCTCCTCAGGTAGACACCTTAGCCGGGAGAGTAATTACCATGGGTAGAAAGGTCGATTTCGAATTCTTTGAGTCCGAGGGTTTTTCAATTGGAAATCAACTCAAAGAGCTAGGTTGGGATAAAGTGTGCTCATTAGATGTTCCTACCTATCCGGCCCTTGTTAAGGAGTTCTACTTTAATTTGTCAAGAGGTGATGGTGGGATCGTAAGCTCTGTTAGAGGTAAAAGAGTCCACCTTACTTTTCAAAAATTAGGAAATCTTCTAAGCATTCCTATCATCAGATTAGCAGCAGATATTCACAGTGAGAGGTCAGATGCTCTGTCAAGGATGTTAGGGAGAGAAGTAACAGAATTTGAAGAGGTTAGGGCTAACCAATTGCCCTTGGAGTTGAGATTACTTCATAACATTTGCAGTAGAATTTTATTCCCTAAGACCGGACGATTTGAGTATGTCTCGGAGCGAGACATAGTGGTGATGGATGTGTTGACTGGTCAACCCATAAACCTTGCTGCAATGATGATTTTCTATATGGCCGAGGCTGGAGGAAAAAGAGATCTTCCCTACCCTATGGTATGATTTTGACTATGGTTTTCAGAGCCAAGGAGTTGTGATTTTGGATAATGAGCCTTCCAAGAACCTTAGGCATACTGATTACTACAGTTTGGCTACAGTTCATCGGATGGGATTTGTGAAGGTTAATGGACAATGGGAGAGGAAAACAGTTTGGATGAGAGAGCCACTGAAATAGGTCTTCAGCACCTTTTGAGGCTGGTCCTGTGAGGGTTCCTTCTCCACAGCCTGGCAGTCCTGCTCCTCCTCCTGCTCCAGTTCCGGTACCTCCATCTACTTCATTGTCGGATTTTCAGACATTCAATTGGAGCAACTTAAAAGTCTACTTGCTGCTCAGAAGGAAGAAATGAAGACTGAGTTTGACAATCAGTTTATGAATTTAAAAGAGACCCTTTACTCTTTGGATGATCGCATTAGTAAAATTGAATCCACTCTTGGCTCATCTGCTGAATCCTTAAGGAATGATCTAAAGAACATATTTGAAGAACTTAAGGATATTTGTGGAGACTCAGAAACCTACTCCAGATGCAATGCTGAACTTCAAGATAAGATCATGACTGCATGCTCATTTGTTGATAGAAGATTAAAAGAATTTGTAACGACTCAGAGTGAAGGGATGAAAAAAATTTTAGAACATTTACAAAGGATTATTAGAACTAAACTGTGATTATTATGTAATGAAGTACATGTTTTTGATTCAATGAAGTGTAATTGTTTGATGTTTTATCTTGAAATCTTAATGTAATGATGTATAGTTTGATGTTTGACAAAGTTCAGTTTCACTTTGTAATACCTGACTTTTTGATGTAATGAAATTATCTTTTGATCTATCAATTTACTTTTCTTAATCTTTTTGTTGATTACAAAAAAGGGGGAGAAAGTTATGTCGTATATGCATTGATTAGTTATGCTTTGATTGGTATTTGATTGGTATCAAATTATTTTGGATATGCATAAGTTTAAGTGAAAATTGATATAATTCTAGGTATCAAACACTAAAATGTAAAGCAAAAGGAAGAACAATTGTTAAATTGAACTTCATAGGGGGAGCTACCTTATTCAGGGGGAGCTTACCTGTGAGGATCACATCTTTAAAATTTTGATTTGAGAATCCTATGCATATACTCAATGTTTTTATAATCATCAAAAAGGGGAGATTGTTGACCCAATTTTTGATTTTGATGATTAATAAAGGAATTGAGTATATTCATTGTGTTACTAATAAATTTAACAAGTGTTTCAGGGCTTAAAAATATTTGTTTAATCAAAAGGCATCAAGAAACGTGTTTTGAATCAAGTGCCAAAGGTAAGTTTCAAAATTCAAAGCCTGGAGTCGACACTGGAAAGTCTGGAGCCGACCCCATGGCCAATCAAATGTCTTTCTGATTTTTGATACGTCCGGAGCGACACCCAGAGTTTCGGAGCGACACCCAGAGTTTCGGAGTCGACACTTACAGTGTCTGGAGCCGACTCCGACATGGGGACAGAACGCATGATTTTGACTACCTTGGAGCGACACTTACAGTCTTTTGGAGCCGACACCTGAACATGGCGAGCCGACACTTTACTTTTCGAGCCGACTCCTCAACGAGCTCAGAACTTTCTATTTTTGGATACACGACTTGGAGCCGACACCTGAAAAGTTGGAGCCGACTCCAACCTATCAGGAACAAATTTTTAAATTACCAGATCAGCTCAAACGGTAATATTTTCTTTACCTAACCCCTAACGGCTATATTTCATGTATGAAAAACTTTCCAGGTACATTCCAACGGCTAGTTTCACACCCAAAAATGGATTAAACGAAATCTATAAAAGGGGGAAGAGCGTTCGTTTGAAAAGAAGGAAAAAAAAAATATAGAGAAATCATATTAAAAAATCCGAGAGGTCTTGAGCAAGAAATCAAGAGAAAAGAATCCACGTTCAAATTCTTCCACTCCAAAAAGCTCAAAGAGAAATCCAAGGCGTTCAACTTGAAAAATCGGAGGATTTTTCAAAAGAAGAAAAAGCCTATTTTTGTGATTTTCAACTTCTCATCTACAACATCTGTGAAGAATCGGAGCTGAGGCTTGATTCAACATCTCAAAAGAGAAGAGGAAAAGAAGAAAAGAAGAAAAGCTCAAATCCAATCATCTTCAAATCAGGCTTTTCTAAACTTGTTTATTTACTTTGAATATTTGCTCATTTAAGGAGTTGTGTGTTATTGTAAACATTATTCTTTCTTGTTTTTGCTAGTTCAATCAGGGGATTGAATTAGTGGAGGTAGTATACCTCGGGACAAGCTAGATTAGCTTGTGTTAGGGTTTTGTGCTGGTGAGCCCGGAAAACCAGCTGGGTTCGTTGTGATCCCTGAAAAATAACAAGTTTTGAGTTGTGATCTTGTAAAACAACTCGGCTGTAATCTAGTTGATTATAGTGTGGACCCAAGTAGAACTTGGGAGTGGACGTAGGTGTTGGATACCGAACCACTATAAAATTCTTGTGTTTGCCGTGCTTTAATTGTCTCTCTCTCTATCTCTTCATTTGTGATTGAAATTTATTCTGCACTTAATTATTTCAAAGCCAATAGTTTTAAAAGGTTAAAATTTTTAAGAACCCAATTCACCCCCCTCTTAGGTTGCCATCTGGGCCAACAACTTGGATCAATCGTAACTATTGGACCATCGCCGATCGGATGGATCCCAGCCATCGGATCGATCATCGCCGATCAGGATCATGGCTTGGATCGATTGCAACCGTCGAATCATCGCCGATCGGATGGATCGCAACCGTCGGATCGATCATCGCCGATTGAGATCATGGCTAGCTTGGATCGATCGCAACCATCGGATCGACCATCGCTGATCGGGATCATGGCTTGATCGATCGCAACCGTTAGATCATCGCCAATCAGATGGATCGCAAACATCGGATCGATCATCGCCGTTCGGGATCATGGCTATGATCGATCGCAACCATCGGATCGTCGTCGACCGGATTCATCGCAACATTCCGATCGATCATCGCCGATTGGGATCATGGCTTGGAATGATCGCAGCCGTCGGATTGATGCAATGGTCCTATCGATCATCGGCGATCGGGATCATGGCTTAGATCGATCGCAACCATCAGAGCATCGCCGATCGGATGGATCGCAACCATCGGATCAATCATCGTCGATCGGGATCATGGCTTTGATCGATCGCAAGCATTGGATTGTCGCCGATCGGTTTGATCGCAATGGTCCAACCGATCATCACCGATCAGGATCATCGCTTTGATCAATCGCAACCATCGGATCGTCTCGATCGGATTGATCGCAACGGTCGGATCGATCATCGCCGATCGGGATCATGGCTTGAATCGATCGCAACCATCGGATCATCGCCGATCATATGGATTTCAACCATCGGATCAAACATCGCCATTCGGGATCATGGCTTGGATCGATCGTAGCTGTCGGATCATCGCTGATCGGATTGATCGCAATGGTCGGATCGATCATCGCTGATAGTGATCATGGCTAGCTTGGATCGATCGCAACCATCAGATCATCTTCGATCGATTTGATCGCAACCGTTTGATCGATCATCGCTAATTAGGATCATGGCTTGGATCGATCGCAACCGTTGGATTGTCGCTGATCGGATGGATCGCAACCGTCGGATCGATCATCGCCGATCGGGATCATGGCTTGGATCGATCGCCATCGTCGGATCATCGCCGAAGGGATCGATCGCAACGGTTCGATCGATTATCGACGATCGGAATCATGGCTCGGATCGATCGTAACCGTCGGATCGTTGCCGATCGGATGGATCGCAACGGTCGGATCGATCATTGCCGATCGGGATCATGGCTAGCTTAGATCGATCGCAACCGTAGGATCGTCTTCATTGGGATTGATCGCAACTGTTCGATCGATCATCGCCGATCGGGATCATGGCTTGGATCGATCGAAACCGTCAGATCTTCTCCGATTGAATTGATTGCAACGGTCCGATCGATCATCGACGATTGAGATCATGGCTTGGATCGATCGCAACCGTTGAAGCGTAGCCGATCTGATCGATCGCAATGGTCGGATCGATCATCGCCGATCGGGATCATGGCTAGCTTGGATCGATCACAACCATCGGATCGTCTCCAATCGGAATGATCGCAACGGTCAAATCGGTCATCGCCGATCGAGATCAAGGCTAGCATGGATCGATCGCAACCGTTGGATCGATCATCGCCGATCGGGATCATGGCTTTAATCGATCACAATCATTGGATCATCGCCGATCGGATGGATCGCAACCGTCGGATCGATCATCGCCGATTGGGATAATGGCTTGGATCGATCGCAACCATTGGATCATCGCCGATCGGATGGATCGCAATGGTCCGATCGATCATCGGTGATCGGGATCATGGCTTGGATCGATCGCAACATCCGATCGTCTCCGATCGGATGGATCGTAACCGTCCGATCGATCATCGCCGATTGGGATCATGGCAAGCTTGGATCGATCGCAACCATCGAATAGTCTCCGATCGAATTGATCGCAACGGTCTGATCAATCATCATCAATTGGGATCATGGCTTGGATCGATTGCAACCATTGGATCGTTAGCGATCGGATGGATCGCAAACGTTGGATCGATCATCGCCGATCGGGATCATGGCTTGGATCGATCACAACCATCGAATCGTTGCCGATCGGATGGATATTAACCATCGGATCGATCATAGCCGATCGGGATCATGGCTTGGATCTATCGCAACCATCGGATCGTCGCCAATCGGATTGATCGCAACGGTCCGATCGATCATCGGCAATCGGAATCATGGCTTAGATCAATCACGACGGTCGGATCGTCGCCGATCGGATTGATCGCAACGGTCAGATCGATCATCGCCAATCGGGATCATGGCTAGCTTGGATTGATCGCAACCGTCGGATCATCTTCGATCGGATTGATTGCAACGGTCTGATCGATCATCGCCGATCGAATGGATCGCAGCCATTGGATCAATCATCGCCGTTCGGGATCATGGCTTTGATCGATCGCAACCGTCGGATCATCATCGACCGGATTAATCGCAACGGTCCGATCGATCGTCGCCGATCGAGATCATGGCTTGGAACGATCATAGTCGTCGGATTGTCGCTGATCGGATTGATGCAACGGTCCGATCAATCATCGGCGATCGGGATCATGGCTTGGATCGATCATAACCTTCGGATCGTAGCCGATCGGATGGATCGCAACTATCGGATCATCATCACCGATCAGGATCATGGCTTTGATCGATCGCAAGCATCGGATCGATCATCGCCGATCGGGATCTTGGCTGGGATTGATCACAACCGTTGGATTGTCGCCGATCGATTTGATCGCAATGGTCCGATTGATGATCGCCGATCGGGCTCATGGCTAGGATCGATCACAACCTTCGGATCGTCTCCGATCAGATTGATCGCAGTGGTTAGATCGATCATCACCAATCGGGATCATGGCTTGGACCGATCGCAACCATCGGATCATCGCCGATCAGTTTGATTACAACCGTCGGATCGATCATCACCGTTCGGGATCATGGCTTGGATCGATCGCAGCCATCGGACCGTCGCCGATCGGATTGATGCAACGATCCGATCGATCATCGCCGATCGGGATCATGGCTTGGATCGATCGTAAATATCGGATCATCACCGATCGGATGGATCGCAACCGTCGGATCGATAATCACCGATCGGGACCATGGCTTTGATCAATCGCAACCGTCGAATTGATAATCGCCGATCAGGATCATGGCTGGGATCGATCAGAACCGTCGGATTGTCACCGATCTTGTTGATCACAAGGTCCGATCGATAATCGCCGATCGAGATCATGGCTTAGATCGATCGCAACCATCGGATCATCGCTGATCGGATTGATTGCAACGGTCGGTTCGGTCATCGCTGATTGGGATCATGGCTTGGATCGATCGCAACCGTCGCATCATTGCCAAACGGATGGATTGCAACCGTCGGATCGATCATCACCGATCGGGATCATGGCTTGGATCGATCGCCATCATCGAATCGTCGGTGATGGGATTGATCGCAACGGTTCGATCAATTATCGGCGATCGGGATCGTGGCTTGGATCGATTGCAACCATCGGATCATCGCCGATCTGATGGATCGCAATGGTCAGATCGATTATCATCGATCGAGATCACGGCTAGCTTGGATCGATCGCAACTGTCAGATCATCTTCGATGGGATTGATTGCAACAGTCTGATCGATCATCACCGATCGAGATCATGGCTTGGATCGATCGCAACTGTCGGATCATCTCCGATCGGATTGATTGCAACGGTTCGATTGATCATCGCCAATCGGGATCATGGCTTGGATTGATCGCAACTGTCGGATCATCGTCAATCGGAAGGATCGCAACCGTCAGATTGATCATCGCCAATCAAGATCATGGCTAGCTTGGATCGATCGCAACCGTCGGATCGTCTCCAATCGGATTGATCGCAATGGTCTGATCGATCATCGCCAATCGAGATCATGGCTAGGATCGATAGCAACCATCGGATCATCGCCGATGGGATGGATCGCAACCATCGGCTCGATCATCACCGATCGTAATCATGGCTTGGATCGATCGCAACCGTCGGATCATTGCCGATCGAATTGATCGCAATGGTCCGATCGATCATCGGCGATCGGGATCATGGGTTGGATCGATCGCAACCATCGATTGTCGCCGATCATATCGATCGTATCGGTCAGATCGATCATCGCTGATCAGGATCATGCCTAGCTTAGATCAATCGCAACCGTTGAATCATCTCCGATCGAAAGGATCGCAAAAGTCTGATCGATCATCGCCGATTGGGATAATGTCTTGGATCGATCGTAACCATCGGATTGTCGCCGATCGGATGGATCCTAATCGTCGAATCGATCATCGCCGATCGGGATAATGGCTTGGATCGATTGCAACCATTGGATCATCACCGATTGGATGGATCGTAACCGTTGAATCAATCATCGCCGATCAGGATCATGGCTTGGATCGATTACAACCATCGGATCGTCATCGATCGGATAGATCGCAACGGTCCGATCGATCATCGGCGATCGAGATCATGGCTTGGATCGATCACAACCGTCAGATCATCGCCGATCGGATTCATCGCAACGATCAGATCGATCATCGCGGATCGGGATCATGGCTAGCTTGGATCGATCGCAATAGTCGTATCATCGCCGATCAGATGGATCGCAACCGTCGGATCGATCATTGCCGATCAGGATCAAGGCTTGGATCGATCGCAACAGTCGTATTGTCGCCAATCGGATGGATCACAAGCGTCGGATCGATCATTGCCGATCGGGATCATGGCTTGGATCGATCGCGACCGTCGTATCATCGCCGATCAGATGTATCGCAACCATCGGATCGATCATCGCCGATCGGGATCATGGCTTGGATTGATCGCAACAGTCGGATCGTCGTCGATCGGATTGATCGCAACGGTCCGATCGATCATTGCCGATTGGTATCATGGCTTGGATCGATCGCGATGGTCGGATCGTCGCCAATCGGATGGATCACAACCGTCGGATCGATCATCACCGATCGTGATTATAGCTAGGATCGATCGCAACCGTTGGATCATCGCCGATCGGATGGATCACAATGGTCCGATCGATCATCGCCGATCGGGATCATGGTTTGGATCGATCGCAACCATCGGATCATCACCGATTGGATGGATCACAACCGTCGAATCGATCATCGCCGGTCGAGATCATGGCTTGAATCGATCGCAATCGTCGGATCGTCACCGATCGGATCGATAGCAACGGTCTATTCGATGATCGCTGATCGGGATCATTGCTTGGATTGATTACAACCGTTGGATCGTCTCCGATCGGATTGATCCCAACGGTCCGATCAATCATCACTGATCGGGATCATGGCTTGGATCGATCGCAACCATCGGATCGTCGCCGATCGGATGGATAGCAACCATCGAATCGATCCTCTCCGATCGGGATCATGGCTTGGATCGATCGCAACCATCGGATCGTCACCGATCGGATGGATCGCAACCGTCAGATTGATCATCTCTGATCGGGATCATGGCTTGGATCGATCGCAACCGTTGGATCGTCGCCGATCGGATGGATTGCAACCGTCGGATCGATCATCGCCGATCGGGATCATGCCTTGGATCGATCGCAGTCATTAGATCATCCCCGATCGGACTGATCGCAACGGTCGGATCGATCATCGCCGATAGGGATTATGGCTAGCTTGGATCGATCACAACCATCGGATCTTCTCTGATCAGATTGATTGCAATGGTCCGATCGATCATCGACGATTAGGATCATGGCTTGGATCGATCGCAACCATCGGTGCATCACCGATCAGATCGATCGCAATGGTCGGATCGATCTTCTCCGATTGGGATCATGGCTAGCTTGGATCGATCGCATCCATCGGATCGTCTCTGATCGGATTGATCGCAACGGTCAAATCGATCATCGCCGATCGGGATCATTGCTAGCTTGGATCGATCGCAACCATCGGATCGATAATCTTCGATCGGGATAATGGCTTTGATCGATCGCAATCATTGGATCATCGCCGATCGGATGGATCGCAACCATCGGATCGATCATCGCCGTTCGGGATCATGGCTTGGATCGATCGCAACCATCAGATCATCATCGGCTGGATTCATCGCAACGGTCCGATCGATCATGGCTAGCTTGGATCGATCGCAATCGTCGGATCGTCTTCGATGGGATTGATCGCAATGGTCGGATCGATCATTGCCGATCGGGATCATGGCTTGGATCGATCGCAACCGTCGGATCGTCTACGATCGGATTGATTGCAACGGTCCGATCGATCATCGCCGATCGGGATCATGGCTTGGATCGATCGCAACCATCGAATCATCTCCGATCGGAAGGATCGCAACGGTCTGATTGATCATCGCCGATTGGAATAATGGCTTAGATCGATCATAACCATCGAATCGTCGCCGATCGGATGGATCCTAGCCGTCGAATCGATCATCACCGATCGAGATCATGGCTTGGATTGATTGCAACCGTCAGATCGTCGCCGATTGGATGGATCGCAACCGTCGGATCGATCATCGTCGATCGGGATAATGGCTTGGAATGATCGCAGCCGTCGGATTGATGCAACGGTCCGATCGATCATCGGCGATCGGGATCATGGCTTGGATCGATCGCAACCATCGAAGTGTCGCCGATCGATGGATCGCAATCGTCGGATCGATCATCGCTGATCGGGATCATGGCTTTGATCGATCGCAAGCATCGAATCGATCATCGCCGATCGGGTTCATGGCTGGGATCGATCACGACGGTAGGATTGTCGCCGATCGGTTTGATCGCAATGGTCCGATCGATTATCGCCTATCGGGATCATGGCTTGGATCGATCGCAACCATCGGATCATCTCCGATCGGATTGATTGCAACGGTTGGATCGATCATAGCGATCGGGATCATGGCTTGGATCGATCGCAACCATCAGATCGTCGCCGATCAGATGGATTGCAACCATTGGATCGATCATCGCTGTTCGGGATCATGGCTTGGATCGATCGCAGCCGTCGGATCGTCACCGATTGGATTGATGCAACAGCCCAATCGATCATCGCTGATCGGGATCATGACTTGGATCGATCGCAAACATCGGATCATCACCGATCGGATGGATCGCAACCATCGGATCGATCATCTCCAATCGGGATCATGGCTTTGATCGATCGCAACCGTCGGATCGATCATCGCCGATCAGGATCATCTCTGGGATTGAATGCCACCGTCGGATTATCGTCGATCTAGTTGATCGCAATGGTCTGATCGATCATCGCCTATCGGGATCATGGCTTGGATCGATCACAACCGTCGGATCGTTGCCGATCGGATTGATCGCAATGGTCGGATCGATCATCGCCGATTGGGATCAAGGCTAGCTTGGATCTATCGCAACCATCGGATCGTCTCGATCGGTTTGATCGCAACCGTTTGATCGATCATCGATGATCGGGATCATGGCTGAGATCGATTGCAACTGTCGGATCATCGCCAAACGGATGGATCGCACCCGTCGGATTGATCATCGCCGATCGGGATCATGGCCTGGATCGATCGCCATCATCGGATCATCGGCGATGGGATTGATCGCAATGGTCCGATCAATTATAGGCGATCGGGATCATGGCTTGGATCGATCGCAACCGTCGGATCGTCACCGATCGGATGGATCACAACGGTTGTATCGATTATTGCCGATCGGGATCATGGCTAGCTTGGATCGACCACAACCATCGGATCGTCTTCGATCGGATCGATCACAACCGTCGGATCGATCATCGTCGATCGGGATAATGGCTTGGATCGATCGCAATTGTCGAATCGTCGTTGATCGGATGGATCGCAACGATCTGATCGATCATCTCCGATCAGGATCATGGCCTAGATCGATCGTAACCGTCGGATCATCGCCGATGGGATGGATCGCAACCGTCGGCTCAATCATCACCGATCAGAATTATGGCTTGGATCGATCGCAACCGTCGGATCATTGCCGATCGGATTGATCGCAACGGTCCAATCGATCATCTGTGATCGGGATCATGGGTTGGATCGATCACAACCATCGGATCGTCTTCGATCGGATTGATTGCAACGGTCCGATTGGTCATTGCCGATAGAGATCATGGCTTGGATCGATCGCAACTATCGAATCATCATCGATCGGATGGATCGCAACCGTCGGATCGATCATCGCCGATCGGGATCATGGCTAGCTTGGATCGATCACAACCGTCGGATCGTCTCTGATCGGATTGATCGCAACGGTCTAATTGATCATCTCCGATCGGGATCATGGCTTGGATCAATCGCAACCGTCGGATCATCGCCGATGGTATGGATCGCAACCGTCGGCTCGATCATCGCCGATCAGAATCATGGCTTGGATCGATCACAACCGTCGGGTTGTTGCCGATCGGATTGATTGCAACGGTCCGATCGATCATCGGCGATCGGGATCAGTTGGATCGATCACAACCATCGGATCGTCGCCGATCAAATTGATCGTATCAGTCAGATGGATCATATCTGATCGGGATCATGGCTAGCTTGAATCGATCGCAACCGTCAAATCGTCTTCTATCGGATGGATCGCAACGGTCTAATCGATCATAGCCGATTAGGATAATGGCTTGGATCGATCGCAACCGTCGGATCATCACCAATCGGATGGATCCCAACCGTCTGATCGATCATTGCCAATCGGGATCATGGCTTGGATCGATTGCAATCGTCGGATCATCGCCGATCGGATGGATCGCAACCGTCGGATCGATCATCGCCGATCGGGATCATGGCTTGGATCGATCGCAACCGTCGAATCATCGCGATCGGATGGATCGCAACGGTCCGATCGATCATCGGCGATCGAGATCATGGCTTGGATCGATCGCAACCATCGGATTGTCGCCGATCGGATTCATCGCAATGATCGGATCGATCATCGCCGATCAGGATCATGGCTAGCTTGGATTGATCGCAACGTCGGATAGTCTTTGATCGGATTGATCGCAAAGGTCAGATCGATCATCGCTGATCGGGATCATGGCTTGGATCGATCGCAACCATCGGATCATCGCCGATCGGATGGATCACAACGGTCGGAACGATCATCGCCGATCGGGATCATGGCTTGGATCGATCGCAACCGTCATATCGTCGCCGATCGGATGGATTGCAACCATCGGATCGATCATCGCCGATTGGGATCATGGCTTGGATCGCTCACAACCATCATATCGTCGCCGATCGGATGGATCGCAACCATCGGATCGATCATCGCCGATCGGGATCATGGCTTGGATCGATCGCAACCGTCGTATCATCGCCAATCGGATTGATTGCAATGGTCCGATCGATCATCGCCGATCGGGATCATGGCTTGGATCAATCGCGATGGTCGGATCATCGCCAATCGGATGGATCGAAACTGTCGGATCGATCATCGCCGATCGGGATCAAGGCTAGCTTAAATCCATTGCAACCGTCGGATCGTCTCGATCGGATTGATCGCAACGGTCGGATCGATCATCACCGATCAGGATCATGGCTTGGATCGATCGCAACCATCGGATCGTCTTCGATCGGATTGATCGCAATGGTCCGATAGATCATAGCCGATTGGGATCATGGCTTATATCGATCGCAATCATCGGATTATCGCCGATCGGATGGATCGCAACCGTCGGTCGATCATCGCCGTTCTGGATCATGGCTAGCTTGGATCGATCGCAACCGTCGGATCATCTCCGATCGGATTGATCGCAACCGTCGGATCGAACATCGCCGATCGAGATCATGGCTTGGGTCGATCGCAACCGTCGGATCATCTCCGATCGGATAGATCGCAACGGTCGGATCGATCTTTACCGATCGGGATCATGGCTTGGATTGATCACAACCATCGGATCGTCGCCTATAGGATGGATCGCAACCGTCGGATCGATCATCGCCGATCGAAATCATGGCTTGGATCGATCGAAAACGTCGGATCGTTGCCGATCGGATTGATCACAACAGTCCGATCGATCATCAGCGATCAGGATCATGGCTTAAATCGATCGCAACAATCGGAGCTTCGCCGATCATATTGATCGCAATGGTCAGATCGATCATCGCCGATCGGGATCATGGCTAGCTTGGATCGATCGCGGCCATCGAATCATCTTCGATCAGATTGATCGCAAGGGTTCGATCGATCATCGCCTATGTGGATAATGGCTTTAATCGATCGCAACCGTCAGATCGTCCCCGATCGGATGGATCACAACCATCGGATCGATCATCACCAATCGGGATCATGACATGGATCGATTGCAACCGTCGGATCTTCGCCGATTGGATGGATCGCAATCGTCGGATTAATCATCGCTGATCAGGATCATGGCTTGGATCGGTCGCAACCACCGGATCGTCGCTGAACGGATCGATCGAAATGGTCTGATCGAACATCGGCGATCAGGAACATGGCTTGGATTGATCGCAACCGTCAGATTGTCGCCGATCGGGATCATGGTTAGCTTGGATCGATCGCAACCATCGGATCATCTCTGATCGGATTGATCGCAACGGTCTGATCGATCTTTGCCGATCGGGATCATGGCTTGGATCGATCGCAACCATTGGATCATCACCAATCGGATGGATCACAATCATCGGATCGATCCTTGCCGATCGGGATCATGGCTTGGATCGATCGCAACCGTTGGATCATCTCCAATCGGATGGATCGCAACGGTCTGATCGATCATCGCCGATCAGGATCATGGCTTGGATCGATCGCAACCGACCGATTATCGCTGATCGGTTGGATCGCAACGGTCTGATCGATCATCGCTGATCCGGATCATGGCTAGCTTGGATCGATCGCAAACGTCGGTTCGTCTCCAATCAGTTGGATTGCAACCGTCGAATCGATCATCGCCGATCGGGATCATGGCTTTGATCGATCGTAACCATTGGATCGTCATCGATCGGATGGATCACAACCGTCGGATCGATAATTGCCGCTCAGGATGATGGCTTGGATCGATAGCAACCATTGGATTGTTGGCGATCGGATCGATCGCAACGGTCCGATCGATCATCGCCGATCGAGAACATGGCTTGGATCGATTGTAACCATCGAATCATCGCTGATCGGATGGATCGCAACCGTCGGATCGATGATCGGATCGGGATCATGACTTTGATCGATCGCAATCATCGGATCGATCATCGCCGATCGGGATCATGGCTGGGATTAAATGCAACTGTCTGATTGTCACCGATCAGGTTGATCACAATGGTCCGATCGATCATCGCCGATAGGGATCATGGCTTGGATCGATCGTAACCGTCGGATCGTCACCTATCTGATTGATCTCAACGGTCGGATCGATCATCGCCGATCGGGATCACGGCTAGCTTGGATCAATCGCAACCGTCGATCGAATTGATCGATCGATCGCCGATCGGGATCATGGCTTGGATCGATCGCAACCATCGGATCGTCGCCGAACGGATGGATCGCAACCGTCGGATCGATCATCAACGATCGGGATCATGGCTTGGATCGATCACATCCGTCGGATCATCACCGATAGGATAGATCGCAACGTTCCGATCAATCATTGCTGATCAGGATCATAGCTTGGATCGATCGCAACCATCGGATTGTCGCCGATCGGATTGATCGCAACGGTCGGATCGATCATCGCCGATCGAGATTATGGCTTGCTTGGATCGATCGCAACCGTCGGATCGTCTCCGTTCGGATTGATCGCAACGGTCCGATCGATCATCACTGATCGGGATCATGGCTTGGATCGATAGCAACCATCGGATCGTCGCCGATAGGATGGATCGCAACCGTTGGATCGATCATTACCGATCGAGATCATGGCTAGCTTGGATCGATCGCAACCATCGGATCATCTCTGATCGGATCGATCATCACCGATCGGGATCATGACTAGCTTGGATCGATCGCAACCATCGGATCATCTCCGATTGGATGGATCGCAACTGTCGGATCGATCATCTCCGATCGGGATCATGGCTAGCTTGGATCGATCGCAACCGTCGGATCGTCTCTGATCAGATTGATCGCAATAGTCTGATCGATCATCGCCGATCGGGATCATGGCTTGGATCGATCACAACCGTCGGATCGTTGCCAATCGGATGGATCCCAACCGTCATATCGATCATCGCCGATCGGGATCACGGCTTGGATCGATCGCAACCATCCGATGATCATCGCCGATCGTAGGATCGATCGATGGATCGCAATCGTAGGATCGATCATCGCCGATCGGGATCATGGCAAGCTTGGATCGATTGCAATCATCGGATCGTTGCCGATCGGATTGATCGCAATGGTTCAATTGATCATCGGCGATCAGGATCATGGCTTGGATCGATCGAGACCGTTGGATCATCGCCGATCGGATTGATCGCAATGGTCGGATCGATCATCGCCGATCAGGATCATGGCCAGCTTAGATCGATCGCAACCGTCAGATCGTCTCCGATCGGATTGATCACAACGGTCTGATCGATCATCGCCGATTAAAATTATGGCTTGGATCGATCGCAACCGTTGGATCGTTGCCGATCGGATTGATCGCAATGGTTCGATCGATCATCGACGATCGGGATCATGGCTTGGATCGATCGCAACCATCGGATCATCGCCAATCGGATTGATCGCAATGGTCAGATCGATCATCGCCGATCGGGATCATGGCTAGCTTGGATCGATCGCAACCGTCGAATCGTCTCCAATCGGATTGATCGCAACGGTCTGATCAATCATCCCCGATCCAGATCATGAATTGGATAGATTCAATCATCGGATCGTCGCCGATCGGATGGATCGCATCCGTCTGATCGATCATCGCCGATCGGGATCATGGCTAGCTTGGATCGATCGCAGCCGTCGGATCATCTCCGATCAGATTGATCACAATGGTCTAATCGATCATCGCCAATTGGGATCATGGCTTGGATCGATCGCATCCGTTGAATCACCGTCTATTGAATGGATCGCAACCGCTGGATCGATCATCGCTGATCGGAATCATGGCTTGGATCGATTGCAACCATCAGATCGTTGCCGATCGGATTGATCGCAACTGTCTGATCGATCATCGGCGATTGGGATCATGGCTTGGATCGATCGCAACCATCGGATCGTCACTGATCGGATTGATCGCAACGGTCAGATCGATCATCGCTGATCGGGATCATGGCTAGCTTGGATCGATCGCAACCGTCGAATCATCTCCGATCGGATTGATCGCAACGGTCTGATCGATCATCCCCGATCGGGATCATGGCTTGGATCGATCGCAATCGTCGGATTGTCGTCGATCGGATGGATCACAATGTCTGATCGATCATCGCCGATCGGAATCATGGCTAGCTGGGATCGATCGCAACCGTCGGATCGTCTCCGATCAGATTGATCACAATGGTCCAATCGATCATCGCCGATCGGATCATGGCTTGGATCGATCGCAACCATTGAATCGTCGTCTATTGGATGGATCGCAACCGCTGGATCGATCATCGCCGATCGGAATCTTAGCTTGGATCGATCGCAACCATCGGATCATTGCCGATCGGATTGATCGCAAGGATCCGATCGATTATCAGCGATCGAGATCATGACTTAGATCAATCGCAACCATCGGATCGTCGCCGATCGGATTGATCGCAACGGTCAGATCGATCATCACCGAACAAGATCATGGCTAGCTTGAATCGATCGCAACCGTCGAATCATCTCCGATCGGATTGATCGCAACGGTCTGATTGATCATCCCCGATCGAGATCATGGCTTGGATTGATCGCAACCATCGATCGATCATCGCCGATCGGGATAATGGATTGGATCAATCGAAACCGTCAGATCGTCGTCGATCAGATTGATCACAACGGTCCGATCGATCGTTGGTGATCGGGATCATGGCTTTGATAGATCGCGACCGTCGGATCATCACCGATCGGATTGATCGCAACGGTCGGATCGATCATCGCCGATCGGGATCATGGCTAGCTTGGATCGATCGCAATCGTTGGATGGACTCCGATCGGATTGATCGCAACAGTCGGATCGATCATCACCGATCGGAATCATGGCTTGGATCGATCGCAACCTTCGGATTGTCGTCGATCAGATGGATCGCAACCGTTGGAACGATTATCGCCGATCAAGATCATGGCTTGGATCGATCGCAGCCATCGGATCGTCGCCGATCGGATTGATGCAATAGTCCGATCGATCATCGCCGATAGGAATCATGGCTTGGATCGATCGTAACCATCGGATCGTCGCCAATCGGATGGATCGCAACCGTCGGATCGATCATCGCCGATCAGGATCATGGCTTTGATCGATAGTAACCATCGGATCGATCATCGCGATCGGGATCATGGCTAGGATCGATCGCAATTGTCGGATTGTCACCGATCAGGTTGATCGCAATGGTCCGATCGATCATCGATGATCGGGATCATAGCTTGGATCGATCGTAACTGTCGGATCATCGCCGATCGGATTGATTGCAATGGTCGGATCGATCATCGCCGATCAGGACCATGGCTAGCTTGGATCGATAGCAACCGTTGGATCATTGCCGAACGGATGGATCGCAACCGTCAGATCGATCATCACCGATCGAGATCATGGCTTGGATCGATCGGAACCGTCGGATCATCACCAATATGATAGATCGCAACGGTCCGATCGATCATCGCCGATCGGGGTCATGGCTTGGATCGATCGCAACCATCGGATTGTCACCGATCGGATTGATCACAACGGTCGGATCGATCATCGCCGATCGAGATAATGGCTAGATTGGATCGATCGCAACCGTCGGATCCTCTCCGTTCGGATTGATCGCAACGGTCCGATCGATCATCTCGGATCGGGATATTGGCTTGGATCGATCGCAACCGTCGGATTGTCGCCGATCAGATGGATCGCAACCATCAGATCGATCATCGCCGATCGAAATCATGGCTAGCTTGGATCGATCGCAACCGTGGATCGATTATCGCCGATCGGAATCATGGCTAGCTTGGATCGATCGCAACCGTCGGATCATCTCCGAGAGGATCGATCATCACCGATCGGGATCATGGCTAGCTTGGATCAATCGCAAATGTCATATCGTCTCCGATCGGATTGATCGCAACGTTCGGATCGATCATCGCCGATCGGGATCATGGCTTGGATCGATCGCAACCATCGGATTGTCGCCGATCGGATGGATCACAATCGTGGGATCGATCATCGCCGATAGGGATCATTGCTTGGATCGATCGCAACCGTCGGACCGTCGCCGAATGGATGGATCGGTACCGTCGATCGATCATCGCTGATAGGGATCATGGCTTGGATCGATCGCAATCATCGGATCGTCGCTGATCGGATCGATCACAACGGTCCGATCGATCATCGGCGATCGGAACATGGCTTGGATAGATCGCAACCATCGGATAGTCTCCGATCGGATGGATCGCAACCGTCGGATTGTCTCCGATAGGATAGATCGCAACGGTCGGATCAATCATCCCCGATCGGGATCATGGCTTGGATCGATAGCAACCGTCGGATCGTTGGTGATTGGATGGATCGCAACTGTCGGAGCGATCATCGCCGATCGGGATCATGGCTTGGATCGATCTCAACGGTCAGATCGTCACCGATCGGATGGATATTAACCATCGGATCGATAATTGCGATCGAGATCAGGGCTTGGATTGATCGCGACCATCGGATCGTCGCCGATCGGATTGATCGCAATGATCGGATCGATCATCGCCAATCGGGATCATGGCTAGCTTGGATCGATCGCAACCATCGGATCATCTCCGATCGGATTGATCGCAACGGTCTGATCGATCATCACCGATCAGGATCATGGCTTGGATAGATCACAACCGTCGAATCGTCACCGATCAGATGGATCACAATCGTCGGATCGATCATCGCCATTCGGAATCATGGCTTGGATAGATCACAACCGTCGGATCATCGCCGATCTGATGGATCGCAACCGTCGGATCGATCATCGCCGATCGGGATCATAGCTTGGATCGATCGCAATCGTCTGATCATCGACGATCGGATGGATCGCAACGGTTCGATCGATCATCGCCGATCGAGATCATGGCTTGGATCGATCGCAACCATCGGATCGTCGCCGATCGGATGGATTGCAACCGTCTGATCGATCATTACCGATCAGGATCATGGCTTGGATCGATCACAACCGTCGGATCGTCGCCGATCAGATTGATCGCAATAGTCTGATTGATGATCGCCGATCGGGATCATTTCTTGGATCGATCGCAACCATCGGATCGTCTCCGATCGGATTGATCCCAACGGTCTGATTGATCACCGCTGATCGGGATCATGGCTTGGATCGATCGCAACCATCGGATCACCGCTGATCGGATGGATCGCAACCGTCGGATCGATCTTCACCGATCGAGATCATGGCTTGGATCAATCGCAACCGTTAGGTCATCGCCGATCGGATGGATCGCAACCATCGGATCGATCATCGCCGATCGGGATCATGGCTTGGATTGATCTCAACAGTTAGATCATCGCCGATCGGATGGATCACAACCGTCGGATTGATTATCGCCGATCGGGATCATGCCTTGGATCGATCGCAGCCGTCGGATTGTCACCGATCGATTTGATCGCAACGGTCGGATCGATCATCGCCAATTGGGATCATGGCTAGCTTGGATCAATCGCAACCATCGCATCTTCTCCAATCGGATTGATTGCAACGGTCTGATCGATCATTGACGATTGGGATCATGGCTTGGATCGATCGCAACCATCGGAGCATCGCCGATCGGATCGATGCAACGGATCGGATCTACCATCGCCGATCGGGATCATGGCTAGCTTGGATCGATCGCAACCATCGGATCGTCTCTAATCGAATTGATTGCAATGGTCGAATAGATCATCGCCGATCGGGATCATGGCTAGCTTGGATCGATCGCAACCGTCGGATCGATCATCGCCGATCGGGATCATGGTTTTGATCGATCGCAACCGTTGGATCATCGCCGATCGGATGGATCGCAACCGTCGGATCGTCGTCGACCAGATTCATCGCAGCGGTCCGATCGATCATCGCCGATCGGGATCATAGCTTGAAACGATCGCTGCCGTCGGATTGCCACCGATCGGATTGATGCTACGGTCCGACCGATCATCGCCGATCGGGATCATGGCTTGGATTGATCGCAACCATCGGATCGTCGCCGATCGAATGGATCACAACCATCAGATCGATCATCGCCGATCGGGATCATGGCTTTGATCGATTGCAAGCATCGGATCAATCATCGCCGGTCGGGATCATGGCTGGGATCGATCACAATCGTCGGATTGTCACAGATCGGTTTGATCATAATAGTCCGATTGATCATCGCCGATAGGGATCGTGGCTTGGATCGATCGCAACCATCGGATCACCTCCGATCGGATTGATCGCAATGGTCGTATCGATCATCGCGGATCGGGATCATAGCTTGGATCGATCACAATCATCGCCGATCGAGATCATGGCTTGTATCGATCGCAACCATCAGATCGTCTTCGATCGGATTGATCGCAACGGTTGGATCGATCACCGATTGGGATCATGGCTTGGTTTGATTGCAACCATCAGATCGTCGCCGATCGGATTGATTGCAACTATCGGATCGATCATCGCTGTTCGGATCATGGCTTGGATCGATCGCAGCCATCGGTTCGTCGCCGATCGGATTGATGCAACGGTCCAATCGATCATCGTCGATCGGGATCATGGCTTGGATCGATCGCAAACATCGGATCATCACCGATCGGATGGATCGCAACCGTCAGATTGATCATCGCCGATTGGGATCATGGTTGGGATCGATCGCAACCATCGGATTGTCGTCGATCTGGTTGATCACAATGGTCCGATCGATCATCGCCGATCAGGATCATGGCTTGGATCGATCACAACCATCGTAAAGTCACCGTTCGGATTGATCGCAACGGTTGGATCGATCATCGCCGATCACGATCATGGCTAGCTTGGATCGATCGCAACTGTCGGATCGTCTTCGATCGGTTTGACACAACCGTCTTAACGATCATCGCCGATCGGGATCATGGCTTGGATCGATCGCAACCATCGGATCATCTCTGAACGGATGGATCACAACCGTCGGATAGATCGTCATCGTCGGATCGTCGCCGATGGGATGATCGCAATGGTCCGATCAATTATCGGTGATCGAGATCATGGCTTGGATCGATCGCAACCGTCGGATCATCGCCGATCGGATGGATCGCAATGGTCGGATCGATCATTGCCGATCGGGATCATGGCTAGCTTGGATCGATCGCAACCATCGAATAGTCTCCGATCGAATCGATCACAATGGTCTGATCAATCATCCCCGATCGAGATCATGGCTTTGATCGATGGTAATCATCGGATCGTCGGCGATCAGAATCATGGCTTGGATCGATCTCAACCATCGGATCATCGCCGATCGGATTGATCGCAACTGTCTGATCGATCATCGGCGATTGGGATCATGGCTTGGATAGATCGCAACCATCGGATCATCGCCGATCGGATTGATCGCAATGGTCAGATCGATCATCGCCGATCGGGATCATGGCTAGCTTGGATCGATCGCAACCATTGGATCGTCTTCGATGGGATTGATCGCAACAGTCTGATCGATCATCGCCGATCGGGATCATGGCTTGGATCGATCGCAACCATCGGATCATCTCCGATCGATTGATTGCAACGGTCCGATCAATCATCGTCGATTGGGATCATGTCTTGGATCGATCGCAATCATCGGATCGTCACCGATCGGATGGATCACAACCGTCGGATTGATCATCGCCGATCGGAATCATGGCTTGGATCGATCGCAACTATCGGATCATCGCCGATCGGATGGATCGCAACGGTCAGATTGATCATCGCCGATCAGGATCATAGCTAGCTTGGATTGATCGCAACCATTGGATTGTCTCCGTTCGGATTGATCGCAATGGTCGAATCGATCATCGCCGATCAGGATCATGGCTAGCTTGGATCGATCGCAACCGTGGGATCGATCATCGCCGATCTGGATCATGGATTTGATCGATCGCAATAGTTGGATCATCTTCGAATGGATGGATCGCAACCGTCGGATCGATCATCGCCGTCCGGGATCATGGCTTGGACCGATCGCAAGTGTCAGATCGTTGTCGATCGGATTCATCGCAGCGGTCTGATCGATCATCGCCGAACGGGATCATGGCTTGGATCGATCGTCATCGTCGGATCGTCGCTGATGGGATTGATCGCAACGGTCCGATCGATTATCGGCGATCGGGATCATGGCTTGGATCGATCGCAACTATCGGATCGTCGCCGATCGGATGGATCGCAATGGTTGGATCGATCATCGCCGATCGGGATCATGGCTAGCTTGGATCGATCGCAACCGTCGGATTGTCTTCGATGGGATTGATCGTAACGGTCTGATCGAGCATCGCCGATCGAGATCATGGCTTGGATCGATCGCAACCGTCGGATCATCTCCGATCAGATTGATTGCAACGGTTCGATCGATCATCGCCGATCGGGATCATGGTTTGGATCGATCGCAATTGTCGGATCATCGTCGATCGGATGGATCGTAACCATCAGATCGATCATCACCGATCGGGATCATGGATAGCTTGGATCGATTGCAGCCGTTAGATCATCTCCAATCGGATTGATCGCAACGGTCTTATCGATCATCGCCGATCGAGATCATGGCTCGGATCGATCGCAACCATTGGATCGTTTTCGATTGGATTGATTGCAACGGTCTGATCGATCATCGCCGATTAGGATCATGGCTTGGATCGATCGCAACCATCGAATTATTGCTGATCAGATGGATCACAACAATCGGATGGATCATCGCCGATCGGAATCATGGCTTGGATCAATCGCAACTGTTGAATCATCACCGATCGGATGGATCGCAACCGTCAGATCGATCATCGCCGATCGGGATCATAGCTTGGATCGATCGCAATCGTCGGATTATCGTCGATCGATGGATCGCAACCATCAGATCGATCATCGCCGATCGAGATTATGGCTTGGATCGATCGCAACCATCGAATCATCACCAATCAGATTGATCGCAATAGTCTGATCGATGATCGCCGATCGGGATCATTGCTTGGATCGATCGCAACCGTCGAATCGTCTCCGATCGGATTGATCCCAACGATCTGATCGATTGCTGCCGATCGGGATCATGGCTTAGATCGATCGCAACCATCGATACGCCGCCGATCGGATGGATAGCAACCGTTGGATCGATCCTCGCCGATCAGGATCATGGCTTGGATCGATCGCAACCATCGGGTCGTCGCCGATCGGATGGATCGCAACCATCAGATCGATCATCGCCGATCGGGATCATGGCTTAGATCGATCTCAACAATCGGATCATCGCCGATCGGATGGATCACAACCGTCGGATTGATCATCGCCGATCGGGATCATGCCTTGGATTGATCGCAGCCATCTGATCGTCACCGATCGGTTTTATCGCAACGATCGGATCGATCATCGCCGATTGGGATCATGGCTAGCTTGGATCGATCACAACCGTCGAATCTTCACCGATCGGATTAATTGCAACGGTCCGATCGATCATCGACGATTAGGATCATGGCTTGGATCGATTGCAACCGTCGGAGCGTCGCCGATTGGATCGATCGCAATGATCGGATCAATCATCGCCGATCAGGACCATGGCTAGCTTGGATCGATCGCAACCATCGGATCGTCTTCGATCGGATTGATCGCAATGGTCGAATCAATCATCACCGATCGGGATCATGGCTAGCTTGGATCGATCGCAACCGTCAGATCGATCATCGCTGATCGGGATCATGGCTTTGATCAATCGCAACCGTTGGATCAACACCGATCGGATGGATCGCAACCGTCGGATCGATCATCGCCATTCGAGATCATGGCTTGGATCGATCGCAACCGTCGGATCGTCGTCGACCGGATTGATGTAACGGTCCGATCGATCATCGGCGATCGGGATCAGGGCTTGGTTCGATCGCAACCATCGGATCATCGCCGATCGAATGGATCGCAACCGTTGGATCGATCATCATTGATCGGGATCATGGCTTTGATCGATTGCAAGCCGATCGATCATCGCCGATCAGGATCATGGCTGGGATTGATCACAACCGTCGGATTGTCGCGGATCGGTTTGATCGCAACGGTCCGATCGATCATTGCCGATCGGGATCATGGCTTGGATCGATCACAACCATCGGATCATCTTCGATCAGATTGATCGCAATGGTCGGATCGATCATCACGGATCGGGATCATGGCTTGGATCGATCACAACCGTCGGATTGTCGCCGATCGGCTTGATCGCAACGGTCGGATCGATCATCACCGATCGGGATCATGGCTTGTATCGATCGCAACCATCGGATCGTCTCCGATCAGATTGATCACAATGGTCGGATCGATCATCGCCGATCGGGATCATGGCTTGGATCGATCGCAACCATCAGATCGTCGCCGATCGGATTGATTGCAACTGTCGGATCGATCATCGTCGCTTGAGATCATGGCTTGGATCGATTGCAACTGTCGGCTCGTTGCCAATCGGATTGATGCAATGGTCTGATCGATCATCGCCGATCGGGATCAAGGCTTGGATCGATCGCAAACATCGGATTGTCCCTGATCGGATGGATCGCAACCATCGGATCGATCATCGCCGATCGAGATCACTACTTTGATCGATCGTAACCATCAGATCGATCATCGCCGATCGGGATCATGGCTGGGATCGATTGCAACCATCGGATTGTCGCCGATTTGGTTGATTGCAATGGTCCGATCGATCATCAACGATCGGGATCATGGCTTGGATCGATCGCAACCATCGGATCATCACTGATCAGATTGATCGCAATAGTCTGATCGATGATCGCCGATCGGGATCATTGCTTGGATCGATCGCAACCATTGAATCATCTTCGATCGGATTGATCCCAACGGTCTGATCGATCGCCGCTGATTGGGATCATGGCTTCGATCGATCGCAACCTTCGGATCATCGCCGAACGGATGGATCGCAACCATCGGATCGATCATCGCCAATCGGGATCATGGCTTCGATCGATCGCCATCGTCAGATCGTCGCCGATGGGATTGATCGCAACGGTCCGATCGATTATCGGCGATCGAGATCATGGCTTGGATCGATCGCAACCGTCGGATCGTCGCTGATCGAATGGATCGCAATGGTCGGATCGATCATCGCTGATCGGGATCATGGCTAGCTTGGATCGATCGCAACCGTCAGATTATCTTCGATGGGATTGATTGCAATAGTCTGATCGATCATCGCCGATCGGGATCATGGCTTGGATCGATCGCAACCATCGGATCGTCTCCGATCGAATTGATTGCAACGGACCGATCGATCATCGTCGATCGGGATCATGGCTTGGATCGATCGCAACTGTTAGATCGTCGTCGATCGGATGAATCGTAACCGTCAGATCGATCATCGCCGATCGGGATCATGGATAGCTTGGATCGATCGCAACCGTCGGATCGTCTCCAATTGGATTGATCGCAACGGTCTGATCGATCATCACCGATCGGGATCATGGTTTGGATCAATCGCAACCGTCGGATCATCGCCGATGGGATGGATCGCAACCGTCAGCTCGATCATCGCCAATCGGAATCATGGCTTGGATCGATCACAACCGTCGGATCATTGCTGATCGGATTGATCGCAACGGTCCGATCGATCAACGACGATCGGGATCATGGGTTGGATCGATTGCAACCATCGGATCGCCGCCTATCATATTGATCGTATTGGTTAGATCGATCATCGCTGATCGGGATCATGGCTAGCTTGGATCGATCGCAACCATTGAATCGTCTCTGATCGGATGGATCGCAACGGTATGATCGATAATCGCCGATTGGGATAATGGCTTTGATCGATCGCAATCATCGTATCATCGCCGATTGGATGGATCCCAACCGTCTGATCAATCATCGCCGATCGGGATCATGGCTTGGATCGATCGCAACTATCGGATCGTCGCCGATCGGATGGATCGCAACCGTCGGGTCGATCATCGTCGATCGGGATCATGGCTTGGATCGATCGCAACCATCAGATAGTCACCGATCGGATGGATCACAACGATCCGATCGATCATCAGTGATCAAGATCATGGCTTGGATCGATCGCAACCGTCGGATCATCGCTGATCGGATTCATCGCAACGATCGGATCGATCATCACCGATCGGGATCATGGCTAGCTTGGATCGATCGCAACCGTCGGATAGTCTCCGATCAGATTGATTGCAAAGGTCAGATCGATCATCGCCGATCGGGATCATGGCTTGGATCAATCGCAACCATCGGATCGTTGCCGATCGGATGGATCAGAACCGTCGGATCGATCATCGCTGATCGGGATCATGGCTTTGATCAATCGCAACCAGCGTATCATCGCCGATCGAATGGATCGCAACCATTGGATCGATCATCGCCGATCGGGATCATGGCTTGGATCGATCGCAACCGTTGTATCGTCGCCGATCGGATGGATCGCAACCATCAGATCGATCATCGCCGATCGGGATCATGGCTTGGATCGATCGCAACCGTCGGATCATCGTCGATCGGATTTATCGCAACAGTCCGATCGATCATCGCCGATCGGAATCATGGCTTGGATCGATCGTGATGGTCAGATCGTCGCCAATCGGATGGATCGCAACCGTCGGATCGATCATCGCCGATCGGGATCATGGCTAGCTTGGATCCATCTCAACCGTCGGATCGTCTTCGATCGGATTGATCGCAACGGTCGGATCGATCATCACCGATCGGGATCATGGCTTGGATCGATCGCAACCGTCGGATCGTCTCCGATTGGATTGATCGCAACGGTCCGATAGATCATAGCCGATTGGGATCATGGCTTCGATTGATCGCAATCATCGGATTGTCGCCGATCGGATGGATTGCAACCGTCAGATCGATCATCGCCGATCTGGATCATTGCTAGCTTGGATCAATCGCAACCGTCGGATCGTCTCCGATCGGATTGATCGCAACCGTCGGATCGAACTGTTAGTAATAGTGCCCTAGGCTTATTGTATGGACATGGTATTTTGAATATTTATGAGCATTTACTGTTATCATAATTTGCATATTTATTATATAATAATGTTCTTAAATAATATTATGAATTATTCTAAATGTCCCTAATCAGTTATTGTTGTGGGAATAACAATAAATTAAGATTAGTATGAAATTTGACTGATATTCATTGGATGAATATGTGTATGAGATACAAATCAAATTTATATGTATTTGTTGAGAACAAATATTGGACAAGACCCGCCTTGAGATTAATACATGGATCAAAGTCATAAGTTAATCTCTAGTAGCTGTGTCATTAAATCCTTAGACCTGAGATAGCTATAGTTCTCAACATGAGGAATATTATGTTTTGACATAATCAAACGTTGTCTTTAACCGAATGATTATAAAGATTATGATTGAACATAATAAGATTCATGTAGTGAGATATGAGTGATTAAGATGGAATTTATCCCTCTTATTATAAGAGAGATATCTCTTGGCCCCTCGATGATTGAGACTGAGAAATGCATGGCCATGCTCAAATGAATTGATGGAGATCAATATCATTTGTCTAGTCAGTCTAATTGGGTTTCGAGAAATTAAAGATAGAGTGATATAAGGTTGACTTTATCCATGCCTTATATTCTATCAAGATATCATATGACAAAAGGATTATGTCAATAGCTACTTTAAGGTTGTCTCGGAACATGAGCTTTTCATTTAACTTGGATAGTCATAATGTCTTGCTAGAGGCCGCTTATGACTTATAGGATCAAAATGTGATTTAGGCCTACTGCCAACGTTAATTGAACCTATAGGGTCGCATACTAAGAACGGACAATAATGGTTACGGTTTGTTACTCTCTATGTAATTTAAAATGATGAGATTATTTTAAATTGCAAATAATAATTAGTTGTCATTTAGATTCGAGTTTAATTTGAGAAAATTTAAATTCGTAATTTAAATTATGACAAGTAATTAATTTGTTATGTTTTCTTATTGGATAAGGAAATAATCCATAAAGGTTTTTGGTTAAAAAATTAAATCCTTATTTTGTAAGGACAAGGATTTAAGTTGTCATTATTTAAAAGGAGTTTTAAATAAATATTAATTAAAATTCTAGTTAACCAAAAACCCCTGTCAGACTTTTATATATATATATATATACGTTTTAAAGTCGGTGGGGCATTTGAAAGGTCACATCGATTGGGCATTTGAAAGGTCACATCGATTGGGGCATTTGAAGTGTCATGTCTTTTGCTTTAAAAATGGATAAATAGAGATTGGAAATAATGGTTCATTTTTATGAAAAATGGACTTGTTGAACTAGCATTCAAAAACTATTTTGGTGTAAGTTCGTGTGTGGATACTTGTAGAGGGTGGTCGTCTTTCTGAAAGGCAGCACCTTTGAAGATCCGAGCAAATCCAACACAAGAACAGACGGATTGCATACTGATCAACAAAAAGGTAATATTTTTGTTTATCCTTCTTTCGGTTTTATGAAACGCATGTGATTCTTGGTGGGTTATGGGTTATGGAATAAATTTATTTTGTTTTCACTGCCATTTTATTCCAATTAGATTGGGATTTTCTATTCCGTAACCCAACAGTGGTATCAGAGCCACTTGCATTTTCATAAAAATCAAAACTACCATGTTTGATTGTATGTATGAGATGTATATGATCTTGGCATGGTTTGCGTTCTTGTATATATATATATGATATTAGTGTTTGCGCGAACGACATAAATAATAGGTTTTCTAAGGTGTTAATTGATGAATCTGTTTCATATAAGGATTCGTTAATATGATTAAGAATCCGAATGAGATATTACAATTAAAGTGTTTAATATGCTGATATATGATTTCGGTGTTGCCTTAATTAGATTAATACGTGAACTGAATTCACATATCAATAAGGATTTATCAATTATTGTTTATGGTGGTGCAGATATAAGCCTTAAATTTATTGATGAGATCAATAAAATCAAATTTTAGGATGAAACTTTATTGTATCTCCAAATTTTAGGAACCACAGTACTACCTAATCAGAGCACCTTATAAATTTAATTGGTTTTAAACAACACGCCTATTACTACATATTTTTTTTAATGCAATATGTATATGCTATATGATAACATGATATGTTTTGCATGTTGTGTTGCTTTGTATGGTGCATGGTATGGCCTTGTGACCAATATGATTGGCAGGTTTTTATTATTCTTTTATAAGGGTTGTAATTATTATATATGGCCTACGTGCCATTTGAAGTCATGCAATCCAACCATGATGATGGAGGAGCTAGGTGTCTATGCACAAGATGATGGTCAAGTAGACATTATAGTGTTGCTCATTATTACCTAGGATTGACCATTGATCTTCATATTGGCTTATGAAGATCAATCTAGATAAGGCCATACTATGACACGTTTATTATATACATGTATGAGATGCTATGTATGATGTTTCATGAGTATGTGATGCCATGTATGATATCATTAAGTATGTGATACTAAATGCATGATGAGATCTATTAATTAAAAATTAAGATTTATCTAGATCCCTCACATAAAATTTTAAGTTGACATGCCATCCATATTTGAACACTTGTCAAGGCTTTTATCACCTTAATGTGGGTTCTACCAAAGTAGAAGTACATTAGGTTACATTAGTGAGGCAAGATGGGTAATGGTGCTACCCAAATGTTTAAAATGGTTTAACTTAATTAGGTTATCAAAACGGTTTTGGGCCTAATGGTATGAGATGGGATTTAAACATGCCGGGACATATGATGTCAAAATCTCATAAATTTCTAAGAATTGCATGAGTTGCAATTGGTAAGAGTTACCTACCTAAAAAACTTAATTTTAAGTGTCATGCCAAAGCTGACTTAAAGTTGAGTATAAATATGGATCTTAGCTCACTAAATTGATATGATTATTATCATTGAGGGTTGTTAATTTAGTGGGAGTTTTTCATAATCAAAATACTTAACGAACTTTGCATTTATTGTAGATGACCAACAACAATGATAACAATTCCACTATGTCACTACGATCAATCCTTGCGAAGGACAAACTTACTGGGACTAACTTCCTTGACTGGTTTCGAAATTTGAGAATTGTTCTCAAACAAGAAAGGAAGCTTTATGTCCTGGATCAACCTCACCTTGAAGAACCAGCCGATAATGCTTCTAGAGCTGAGAAGAATGCTTATGAGAAGCATCATAATGACTCTATTGATGTTGCATGCTTGATGCTAGCTACCATGAGTTCTGAACTTCATAAAGATTTAGAAAACATGGAAACTTATGATATGATTGTCAATTTACAGGAAATGTTCCAGCAACAAGCAAGGCAAGAAAGGTATGATACTACCAAGGCATTGCACTCTTGCAAAATGGCTAAGGGTGCTTCAGTTAGCGCTCATGTGTTGAAAATGAAAGGCTATATTGAGCACCTTGATAGGCTTGGATTTCCATTGAGCCAAGAGTTGGCAACAGATTTGATCCTAAATTCACTTCTTGATAGTTATAACCAGTTTATCATGAACTATAACATGAATGAAATGACAAATCAATTTTTGAGCTGCATACGATGCTTAAAACTGCTGAACAGAATATTAAGTCCAAGCCTGGCCATGTTCTGATGGTTCAAAAGGGAAAGGGCTTTATGAAGAAAAGAAAAGGAAAGGGTAAAGGAAGGGCTGGAAAGTCCAATGCTCAACCCAAGCCCAATCCTAAACCCAAGGCTAAAGCCCCAAAGGAGGGTGTATGTTTCTTTTGCAATGAACATGGTCATTGGAAGAGAAATTGCAAGCTGTATTTGGAGGATCTAAAGAAGAAGAAGAAGACTGGTGAGACCGGTTCTTTAGGTATTTATGTTATAGAGATTAATTTTTCTCCTTCTAGTTCCTGGGTATTAGATACTGGATATGGATCTCACATTTGCACAAATGTGCTGGGACTCAAAAGGAGTAGACAACTGAAGAAGGGCGAAGTTGATCTTCGAGTAGGCAATGGAGCAAAAGTTGCTGCTTTAGCTGTAGGAAGTTACGAACTTTCTTTGCCCAGTGGGCTTTTGTTAGTTTTGAACAATTGCTTTTATGTTCCTACAATGTGTAGGAATATTATTTCAGTTTCTTGTTTGGATAATGATGGTTTTTTTTTATTAAAAATAATAATTGCTCCATTTATCATAAAGACATGTTCTATGCAAATGCCGAATTACTAGATGGTCTTTATGTTATGAATCTTCAAAAATCCAACAATTCTTCTATCTATAACATAACTACCAAGAAATTTAAGTCCAATGACTTAAATTCAACCTATCTTTGGCATTGTCGCCTTGGCCATATAAATGAGAAACACATATCAAAACTCCATCAAGATGGATTTTTGAACTCATTTGATTTTGAATCATATGATACATGTGAATCTTGTCTATTAGGTAAGATGACAAAGGATCCCTTTACTGGACACAGTGAAAGGGCCAATGAATTATTGGGCCTAATACATACAGATGTATATGGACCATTAAGTTCAGATGCCAAAGGAGGTTACAAGTACTTCATTACATTTACTGATGACTTCAGTAGATATGGTTATGTCTACTTGATGAGACACAAATCTGAATTATTTGAAATGTTCAAATCTTATCAAAATGAAGTACAAAACCAACTTAGCAAGACAATCAAGGCACTTCGATCTGATCGAGGTAGAGAATATTTGGGCCAAGATTTTTATGACCATCTTAGAAGTTGTGGAATCATTCCACAACTTACTCCTCCTGGAACACCACAATGGAATGGTGTGTCCGAAAGAATGAATCGAACTTTATTAGATATGGTTCAATATATGATGAGTCTAACGGATCTTCCACTTACCTTTTCGGGTTATGCACTTGAAACAGCTGCGTTAACACTAAATCGAGTTCCAACCAAAGCGGTTGAAAAGACACCATATGAGATGTGGAATGGTAAAAAGCCCAGTTTGTCTTTTCTTAAGATTTGGGGTTGTGAAGCTTATGTAAAATGTCAAGTTTCAAATAAGCTGAAACCCAAATCTGACAAATGTTCTTTTGTGGGGTATCCTAAAGAGACTAAAGGATACTACTTTTACAATCCCATTGAGAACAAAGTGTTTGTTGCTCGGAATGGTGTCTTTTTAGAAAGGAAATTTATTTCTAAAGAAACCAATGGGAGCAAGGTACAAATCGAAGAAATTCGAGAACCACAAGATAACATTGAACTGCCTGTGGATGCTCAAAGTCAACAAACCACTGTTGACACACCACCTGTAGCACAAAAAAATTACGTAGATATGATAGGATACATCATGAGCCTGAGAGATATGGATTTCTTGTGACTGATAATCATGATGTATTGTTAGTGGATCAAAATGAACCTACTACCTATCAAGAGGCTATGTTAGATCCAGACTATGAGAAATGGTTAGAGGCCATGAAGTCTGAAATCCAATCCATATATGATAATCAGGTATGGACCTTGATTGAGCCACCTGAAGGTACAAAGACCATTGGGTGCAAATAGGTTTTCAAAAAGAAAACTGACATGGATGGTAAAGTGCATACTTACAAAGCAAGGCTAGTTGCAAAAGGTTTCAAACAAACTCATGGTATAGACTATGATGAAACTTTTTCACCTGTAGCCATGCTTAAGTCTATTAGAATTCTCATTGCCATTGCTGCATATTATGACTATGAGATTTGGCAAATGGATGTTAAAACTGTGTTTCTTAATGGAAACCTACTTAAGGATGTGTACATGACACAACCTGAGGGTTTTGTACAACCTGAGAATTCTAGTAAAGTATGCAAGCTTCAAAGATCCATTTATGGTTTGAAGCATGCTTCTCGGAGTTGGAATCTTCGTTTTGATGAATCAGTCAAAGAGTTTGGATTTATCAAAAATGAAGATGAACCTTGTGTTTACAAGAAAGTTAGTGGGAGCGCCATTGTATTTCTGGTCTTATATGTTGATGACATCTTACTCATTGGGAAAGATATCCCTACCTTGCATAGTGTCAAGTCTTGGTTAGAAAATGTTTCTCAATGAAAGACTTAGGCGAAGCTGCCTATATCCTAGGGATAAAGATCTATAGAGATAGATTTAAGAGGCTAATTGGTCTAAGTCAAAGTACTAAAAAGGTTCAGTATGCAAGATTCCAAGAGAGGATACTTGCCTATGTCTCATAGTATTACACTTAGCAAATCTCAGTGTCCTAACATAAAAGATGAGCGAGAGCGCATGAGTAAGATTCCTTATGCTTCAGTAATAGGATCTATCATGTATGCCATGTTGTGCACTAGACCAGATGTCTCTTATGCTTTGAGCATAACGAGTAGATACCAGTCAGATCCCGGTGAGAGTCACTAGACGGCTATCAAGAACAATTTTAAGTATATGAGAAGATCTAAAGATATGTTCTTGGTGTATGACGGATTGGAAGATGAACTGGTTGTAAGTGGTTACACAGATACAAGCTTTCAATCTGACAAAGATGATTTCGATCGCAGTCAAAATATATGTTTTGTTTAAATGGTGGTGCTGTTAGCTGGAAAAGTTCAAAGCAAAGCACTGTTGCTGATTCTACAACTGAAGCTAAATACATAGCAGCATCTGATGCAGCAAAGGAAACAGTTTGGATCAAGAAGTTCATTACTGACCTTGGAGTGGTTCCTAGCATCACAAATCCTGTTGATGTTCATTGTGACAATAATGGTGCTATCGCACAAGCAAAAGAACCTAGGTCACATCAGCGATCCAAACACATTCTTAGGCGTTATCATCTCATTCGAGAAATCATTGAGAGAGGTGACGTAAAAATATGCAGAGTTCCAACAAATGACAATGTTGCTGATCCATTGACTAAGCCTCTACCACAAGCAAAGCATGATCGTCAAGCTAGGTTCATAGGTATTAGATACATTGATGAGTGGGCCAATGCAAGTGGAAGATTGTTAGTAATAGTGCCCTAGGCCTATTGTATGGACATGGTATTTTGAATATTTATGAGCATTTACTATTATCATAATTTGCATGTTTATTATATAATAATGTCCTTGAATAATATTATGAATTATTCTAAATGTCCTAATCGGTTATTGTTGTGGGAATAACAATAAATTAAGATTAGTATGAAATTTGACTGATATTTATACGATGAATATGTGTATGCGATACAAATCAAATTTATATGTATTTGTTGAGAACAAATATTGGACAAGACCCGCTTTGAGATTAATACATGGATCAAAGTCATAAGTTAATCTCTAGTAGCTGTGTCATTAAATCCTTAGACCTGAGATTGCTATAGTTCTCAACATGATGAATATTATGTTTTGACATAATCAAACGTTATCTTTAACCGGATGATTATAAAGATTATGATTGAACATAATAAGAATCATGTAGTGAGATATGAGTGATTAAGATGGAATTTGTCCCTCTTATTATAAGAGAGATATCTCTGGGCCCCTCGATGATTGAGACTGAGAAATGCATGGCCATGCTCAAATGAATTGATGGAGATCAATATCATTTGTCTAGTCAGTCTAATTGGGTTTCGAGAAATTAAAGCTGGAGTGATATAAGGTTGACTTTATCCATGCCTTATATTCTATCAAGATATCATGTGACAAAAGGATTATGTCAATAGCTACTTTAAGGTTGTCTCGGAACATGAGCTTTTCATTTAACTTCGGTAGTCATAATATCTTGCTAGAGGCCGCTTATGACTTGTAGGATCAATATGTGATTTGGGCTTACTGCCAACGTTAATTGAACCTATAGGGTCGCATACTAAGAATGGACAATAATGGTTACGGTTTGTTACTCTCTATGTAATTTAAAATGATGAGATTATTTTAAATTACAAATAATAATTAGTTATCATTTAGATTCGAGTTTAATTTTAAAAAAATTTAAATTCATAATTTAAATTATGACAAGTAATTAATTGGTTATATTTTCTTATTAGATAAGGAAATAATTCATAAAGGTTTTTGGTTAAAAATTTAAATCCTTATTTTGTAAGGACAAGGATTTAAATTGTCATTATTTAAAAGGAGTTTTAAATAAATATTAATTAAAATTCTAGTTAACAAAAACCCCAGTCAGACTTGTATATATATGATATATACGTTTTAAAGTCGGTGGGGCATTTGAAAGGTCACGTCGATTGGGGCATTTGAAGCGCCGTGTCTTTTGCCTTAAAAATGGATAAACAGAGAGTTGGAAATAATGGTTCGTTTTTGTGAAAAATATACTTGTTGAACTAGCATTCAAAAACTATTTTGGTGTCCGTTCGTATGTGGATACTTGTAGAGGGTGGTCGTCTTTCTGAAAGGCAACACCTTTGAAGATCCGAGCAAACCCAACACAAGAACAAACGGATTACATACAGATCAACAAAAATGTAATATTTTTGTTTATCCTTATTTCGGTTTTATGAAACGCATGTGATTCTTGGTGGGTTATGGGTTATGGAATAAATTTATTTTGTTTCCGCTGCCATTTTATTCCAATTAGATTGGGATTTTCTATTCCGTAACCCAACACGAACATCGCCGATCGGGATCATGGCTTAGATCGATCGCAACCGTCGGATAGTCTCCGATCGGATTGATCGCAATGGTCGGAACGATCATCGCCGATCGAGATCATGGCTTGGATCGATCACAACCATCGGATCATCACCGATAGGATGGATCGCAACCGTTGGATCAATCATAGCCGATTGAAATCATGGCTTGGCTCGATTGCAACCGTCAGATCATTACTGATCGGATTGATCGCAACGGTCCGATCAATCATCAGCGATCGGAATCATGGCTTGGATCGATCGCAACAATCAGAGCATCCCCGATCATATTGATCGTAATGGTCAGATCGATCATCACCGATCAGGATCATGGCTAGCTTGGATCGATCGCGGCCATCGAATCGTCTTCGATCGGATTGATCGCAATGGTCTAATCGATCATAGCCTATGGGGATAATGGCTTTGATCGATCGCAACCGTCAGATCATCGCCGATCGGATGGATCACAACTGTCGGATTGATCATCGCCGATCGGGATCATGGCATGGATTGATTGCAACCGTCAGATCATTGCCGATCGGATGGATCGCAACCGTGGGATCGATCATCGCTGATCGGGATCATGGCTTGGATCGGTCGCAACCGCCGGATCATCGCTGAACGGATTGATTGCAACGGTCTGATCGAATATCGGCAATCAGGATCATGGCTTGGATCTATCGCAACCATCGGATCGTCACCGATCGGATGGATCGCAATCGTTGGATCGATCCTCACCGATCGGGATCATGGCTTGGATCAATCGCAAACGTCGGATTGTTGCCGATCGGATGGATCGCAACCATCGGATCGATCATCGCCGATCGAGATCATGGCTTGGATCGATCGCAACCGTCCAATCGTCGCTGATCGGATGGATCGCAACGGTCCGATCGATCATCATCGATCAGGATCATGCCTAGCTTGGATCGATCACAACCGTCGGATCGTCTTCGATCGGATGGATCACAACCGTCGGATCGATCACCATCGATCGGGATCATGGCTTTGATCGATCACAACAGTTGGATCATCGTTGATCGGATGGATCACAACCATCGGATCGATAATCGCTGCTCGGGATCATGGCTTAGATCGATCGCAATCGTCGGATCATCGCCGATCAGATGATGCAACGGTCCGATCGATCATCGCCGATCGGGATCATGGCTTGGATCGATCGCAACCATCGAATCATCGCCGATCAGATTGATGCAACGGTCCGATCAATCATCGCCGATCGGGATCATGGCTTGGATCGATCGCAACCATCGAATCATCGCCGATCGGATGGATCGCAACCGTCGGATTGATCATCGCCGATCGGGATCATGGCTTTGATCGATCGCAACCATCGGATCGATCATCGCTGATCGTGATCATGGCTGGGATCAATCACAACTGTCAGATTGTCACCAATCAGGTTGATCGCAATGGTCCGATCGATCATCGCCGATCGGGATCATGGCTTGGATCGATCTTAACCGTTAGATCATCGCTGATCGGATTGATCTCAACGGTCGGATCGATCATCGCCGATCGGGATCATGGCTAGCTTGGATCGATCACAACCGTCAGATCGTCTCTGATCAGATTAATCGCAACCGTCTTATCGATCATCGCCGATCGGGATCATGGCTTGGATGGATCGCAACCATCGGATTGTCGTCGAACGGATGGATCGCAACCGTCGGATCGATCATTGCTAATCGGGATCATGGCTTGGATCGATCGCAACCGTCGGATCGTCGCCGATAGGATAGATCGCAATGGTTGATCGATCATCACCGATTGGGATCATGGCTTGGATCGATCGCAACCATCGGATTGTCGCCGATCGGATTGATCGCAATGATCGGATCGATCATCGCAGATCGAGATAATGGCTTGCTTGGATCGATCGCAACCGTCGGATCGTCTCTGTTCGGATTGATCGCAATGGTTCGATCGATTATCACGGATCGGGATCATGGCTTGGATTGATTGCAACCGTCGGATCATCGCCGATCGGATGGATTGCAACCGTCGGATCGATCATCGCCGATCGAGATCATGGCTAGCTTGGATCGATCGCAACCGTCGGATTGTCTCCAATCGGATCGATCATCGCCGATCGGGATCATGACTAGCTTGGATCGATTGCAACCGTCGGATCGTATCCGATCAGATTAATCACAATAGTCTAATCGATCATCACCGATCAGGATCATGGCTTGGATCGATCGCAACCGTCGAATCGTCGTCTATTGGATGGATCACAACCGCCGTATCGATCATCGCCGATCGGAATCATGGCTTGGATCGATCGCAACCATCGGATCGTTTCCGATCGGATTGATCGCAATGATCCGATTGATCATCGGCGATCGGGATCATGGCTTGGATCGATCGCAACCATTGGATCGTCGCCGATCGGATTGATCGCAATGGTCAGATCGATCATCGCCGATCGAGATCATAGCTAGCTTGGATCGATCGCAACCATCGAATCGTCTCCGATCGGATTGATCGCAACGGTTTGATTGATCATCCCCGATCGGGATCATGGCTTGGATCGATCGAAACCGTCGGATCGTCGCTGATCGGTGGATGGATCGCAACCGTCGGATCGATCATCGCCGATCGGGATCATGGATTGGATCGATCGAAACCATCGGATCATCGCCGATCAGATTGATCGCAATGGTCCGATCGATCATCGGCGATCGGGATCATGGCTTTGGTAGATCGCGACCGTTTTGTGGAGTCGGCTCTAACTCGAAATTCTTTAATCCACTCGATCTGGAGTCGTCTCTGACTTTTCTGGGGTCGACACAAAATTCTTCTGGAGTCGACTCTAACAGTCTGGGAGTTGACTCTATGTTATGGCCTGAAAAACCATCGTTCTGTCTTTTCTGTTGGAGTCGGCTCTAACAGTCCCGGAGTCGACTCTAAGTCTGTGCCGTTTTCCGAAGTCGACTCTGCGATTCCATGTATCGACTCTAATGTCTGCAATCTTACCTTGACATTAGATTCAACCAGAACTTGATTTGACTCTTGATTTTGATTATCAAATCGACTTATAATCTGAAAAACTTAATCAAAATCATTAGTAACTTCAAATGTTATACTCAAATAGTTCTGTTAATCATCAAAATCCTCAATTGGGTCAACAATCTCCCCCTTTTTGATGATGACAAAAACTTTGAGTATATGCATTAAAAATTTATTTGAATGAAGAATTATAGACATTATTAAAGCTTTGAGACTTCCTAACAGAGAATTTGATGCCAATATTCAAAATGAAATTTAAAAACATACTTGAGTTCTAAGTTCAATTATAAACATCAATCAAGATGATTTAACTTTTATATGGAGAAATTATTAAGCTCCCCCTGCATTAAATAACTCCCCCTTAAATTAGTTGATCATTTTTGATACAAATTGATTAGAATTTATAAATCTCAAAATTTCTCTCCCCCTGTTTAGATATGCCAATTGATTGAAATCTTATATTCCTTTAATCTTATATTCTTCCATTTTATTTCCTTTATGCATATACAATTTTCTCTCCCCCTTTTTTGTTATCAGCAATAAGGTGAATTCAAGAGCAATAAAGAATGTTATCAAAGCGGGGTTGTTGGTTCAATTAATCATAAAGATAGTAAACTCATTCATTGAAATTCAATCAATCAATCATAGACAAATTTGAAATAAAAGTGTAATTGTATTCCAAAGCAAGATTCATTACATGTGTTTCAAAAAAGTGACATATTCAAGTATGTAAATTCTAGATACATGCTAAGAAAGCAAGAAAGCAAGAAATCCTAAGATACATCCTAGGATAGGATATCAAAATCAAATATGCTTATACACAATTTTCTTTAAATATCCAATCATTTCCATAATATCATCTTTTTTGAGTCTTCTTAAAACTTTCAAGACAAGCTTCAATTTGAGAGACGGCGAGGTCGATATCTTTCTTTAGTTGACTGGTAGCATGAAGATAAGTTCCAGAACCGTCTGCAATGCCTTCCATCCTTTCAAAAATCTTATGAAGATCAGTGCTAAAGGATTCTACGGAATTGCTAATGGAAAAAGAAATCATGTCCAACCTTGAATTGATCTCATCCTTCAACTGATTGAACTCCTCTCTCAACTTACACATATCATTTGTCCTTTGACTATCATACTCAGCCAGTAAAGCTCTGAGCTGACCTATTTGCTCCTCAGAAAATCTTCCAGATGCCAATCCAGACTGATGTGGAGGGTGAGAGCTAGGTCCAGCCTCTGAGGGTCCAGCAGATGGTCCAGCAGAAAAAGGTCCAGCAGATGGTTCAGGAATAGATGGATCAGGAATGTCCTCTCCTATGATCTCCTCAACTCTAACTACTTCAGCTCTGGCCTCATGTCCTCTTTTTATCCAATTTCATTTTCTTTTCTGAAGCCCATCCGGTGAATGGTAGAGACACTATAGTAATCTGTATGCCTTAATTTTCTTAGTGGCTCATTATCCATTATAAGTACACCTTGGCTTCTGAATACCAATATCAAAACCATACCATATGGCAATGTATATCTCTTCTTAGTTGCTGCTTCCGCCATATAGCCTATCATCATACCAGCAAGATTGACAGGTCTTCCAGTGAGAATACAGTCCATCAATAAGATGTCTCGCTCCGAGACATATTCAAACCTTCCTATTTTAGGAAATAAAATTCTTCCACAAATATTGTGAAGTAATCTGAGTTCCAAATTAAGTTGATTGGCCAAGATTTCTTCAAACTCAGAAACTTCTCTCCCTAACATCCTTGATAGGGCACCTCCTCTGTCTTCATGTTGATATTCAACTAAACCAATGGTAGGCATCTCCAATAGATTTCTAAGGGTTTCATCCGAGATGATTACTTTAGTTCCTCTTACAACACTCACTAAGCCTCCCTCTCCTCTACATAAATCATTATAAAATTCTCTCACTAGGGCAGGGTAAGTAGGGACATCCAAAGAACAGACCTTCTCCCATCCCATTTCTTTCAACAAGTGCCCAATAGCAAAGCCTCCGAAACAAAAAAGTCAAAGTCTACTTTTCTTCCGGTAGTAATGGCCTTACCGCTAATTGGTCAACTCGTGGAGAAGATGGTGAGGGTGGAGAGTCATCCTGAGTGGCAGATGAAGAAGATGACGAAGGTTGCCTCCGATTTGAACGGCGCTTCGTCGGAACAGTCGAACCACCAATGATAGCACGCCTTTTGGGAGCCATGTGATTCGATTGGAATGAGTAATCAAGGGATTTGAAGAGTTTGAAGGGGTTGGAATCAGTTTGGAACAGTTTTTAGAAAGGTTTGGAGACGATGGGTTTCGTTTGGGGTCGACTCCGCCCTTTTTATTTTGACCTAGTTCCACTTAGAGTCGACTCCCGAAAATGAGGTGTCGGCTTCGAACTAGAGAATCTGTCAGCGCCCGAATTAGAGTCAGCTTTACAGAAGCCACAGTCGGCTCTAATTGCCCAGACAGAACATCAAAATATGAAGGTGTCAACTCCACAAACTGCAGGTGTCGACTCCACAACAGTTTCAGAGAAAAATTCAAATTTTAAGGATCTGAAACTGATCAAATTAATCATCAAACTCTAGATAAGTGTTCCTTAACAATTGGGGAAACAATAATTCAAATTTCTAGATTAATTTCCTTATTGGTCATAGAGGATTTTCAAGAAATTAATGAAGTCTAGATAGTTGTTGTCCTTAAGAGTTTCAGAAAATCATTCTAAAGGATCACAAACTCCTAATTCTCCTCTAAGAGCAGAATCTTTCCTCACTCAAAGGTTTGGTAAAAATATCAGCTAATTGATCATTAGTATTAACATATTCAAGACAAACATCTTTGTTAGTTACATGTTCTCTAATAAAGTGATGTCTAATTTCAATGTGTTTAGTTCTTGAATGTTGAATTGGATTCTTAGTTAGATTAATAGCACTAGTATTATCACATTTAATAGGAATTTTATCAAGTGTGATACCATAATCTTCAAGTTGTCGCTTAATCCAAAGGATTTGAGCACAGCAACTTCCAGCTGCAACATACTCTGCCTCAGCAGTGGATAATGCAACCGAATTTTGCTTCTTGCTAAACCAAGAGATTAAGTTACTTCCTAAAAGTTGGCATGCCCCACTTGTACTCTTTCTATCTAATTTACAACCAGCATAGTCAGAATCAGAATAAGCAATCAATTTTAAGGTTGAGTCTCTAGAATACCATAATCCTACATTTTTAGTTCCATTTAAGTATCTAAAGATTCTTTTAACAGCAAATAAATGTGATTCCTTAGGATTAGATTGATATCTTGCATAAGCAAACAGAAAACATGATATCTGGCCTACTTGCAGTTAGGTAAAGAAGTGATCCGATCATACCTCTGTAATGCTTCTGATCTACTTTCTTACCTTCTTCATCCTTGTCCAGCTTGCATGAGGGACTCATTGGCGTACCAAGAGGTTTAGCAGATTCCATACCAAATTTCTTGAGTATTTCCTTTGTGTACTTTGTTTGGTTAATGAAAATTTCCGCTTTCTCTTGTTTGATTTGAAGTCCAAGGAAAGAAGTTTAGTTCTCCCATCATGCTCATCTCGAATTCTCCCTGCATTAGCTTAGCAATTCTTGACAAAGGAGATTGTTAGTAGCACCAAATATAATGTCATCAACATAAATTTGAACGATTAATAAATCCTTTCCTTTTCTTTTCAAAAACAAGGTTTTATCAACATTTCCTCTAGAAAAGTCATTTTCAATTAAAAATTTACTTAATCTATCATACCAAGCTCTAGGTGCTTGCTTTAAACCATAAAGTGCTTTGTGTAGTTTGAAGACGTGGTTTGGAAATTCATGATCTTCAAAACCAGGAGGTTGTTCAACATAAACTTCCTCATTTATAAAACCATTTAGAAATGCACTTTTAACATCCATTTGAAATAAGTTGAAATTCATATGACATGCAAATGCAAGTAGTAGCCTAATGGCTTCTAATCTAGCAACAGGTGCAAAAGTTTCATCAAAATCTATACCTTCTTCTTGATTATATCCTTTTGCAACTAATCTAGCCTTATTTCTAATTACCAATCCATTTTCATCCAATTTATTTCTAAAAACCCATTTAGATCCTATTATAGGGTGATTTTTAGGTCTATCTACTAGGGTCCAGACTTGGTTCCTAGTGAATTGGTTTAACTCTTCCTGCATTGCTAACATCCAATAACTATCTTTCTCAGCTTCCTCTATAGTTTTAGGTTCTATATGAGATACAAATGCAAGATGATTATTGATATCTCTCATTGATGATCTAGTCCTTACACCTTGAGATGGATCACCTATGATTAGGTCCTTAGGATGACCATAAGCATATCTCCAATCTCTAGGTAGATCTTTATCATTTGAGCAATATCAATACCATCATCCTTAGGTGAGTCATCATCCTTAACTTCAGGTTCTTGATCTGAAGATACATTTAATTTTTCAATATCTCTTTCAATCAAAGATGTATCTTCCTCATCATCAATTTTATCTGAACTTGATGCTAAAGACTCATCAAACACTATATGAATGGATTCTTCTACAACTAAGCTTTCTTATTAAATACTCTATATGCTTTGCTAGATGTAGAATATCCTAGGAAAATACCTTCATCAGACTTTGCATCAAACTTCCCAAGATTATCCTTACCATTGTTATGAATAAAACATTTACAACCAAATGCATGAAAATAACTTAAATTTGGTTTCCTATTGTGCCATAGTTCATAGGGAGTTTTCTTAAGGATAGGTCTAATCAGGGCTCTATTTAGGATGTAACATGCTGTGTTTATAGCTTCCGCCCAAAAATATTTTGGAAGTTGGCTTTCACATAGCATGGTACGGGCCATGTCTTCTAAAGTCCTATTCTTTCTTTCTACAACTCCATTTTGTTGCGGTGTTCTAGGTGCAGAAAAGTTATGATGTATGCCTTTTTCAAAACAGAATTTTTCAAATAAGTGATTTTCAAATTCAGTTCCATGATCACTTCTAATAGACACTATGGTAGTGTTTTTCTCATTAGTGACTTTCTTAACGAATTTCATGAATATTGAGAAAGTCTCATCTTTGTGAGCCAAAAACATTACCCAAGTGAATCTAGAGTAATCATCTACTATCACTAGACCATATTTCTTTCCTCCTAGACTTGTGGTTCTAGTAGGTCCAAAAAGGTCCATGTGTAGTAGCTCTAGTGGCCTAGTAGTTGAAACAACATTCTTAGATTTGAAAGAAGTTCTTGTTTGTTTTCCAAATTGACATGCATCACATATTCGATTATTTTCAAAATTTAAGCTAGGAATACCTTTAACTAAATCCATTTTCAATAATTTAGAAATTAGGTGTGTGCTTGCATGACCTAATCTACGATGCCATAGCCAACCAATCTCATTCATCTTAGCATTATTAGCAACTAAGCAATGATTACTTGGAGATAAATTACTCAAATCAATTAAGTACACATTGCCATAACGTTTACCAACAAGAATAATGCTATTATCAATGGGATTAGTAACAGTGCAAACAGAAGCTTCAAAGGAAACCTTGAAACCTTTGTCACACAGTTGGCTAATACTTATCAGATTATGTTTAAGTCCATCAACATATAAAACATTATCAATATGAGTAGATGGAGTAATTTGAATCTTACCAATACCCATGATATGGCCTTGACCATTATCACCAAAAGTAACTACTCCACCTCTTTTTGATTCAAGGGTGATGAATTGATCTTTGTCACCCGTCATGTGTCTTGAGCAACCACTATCCAGGTACCATTTTCTTTTCAGTCTGATGGCTGCAAGACACTCCTGCAAAACATTCATGTCTTAATTTTAGGTACCCAAGCCTTCTTGGGTCCTTCATGGTTAGATGCATTAAATATTGTTCCTTTGGGAACCCAAATCATCTTTTCTTATTATGTGAGATTTACACATATATGATTTATGTCCTTTGTTTCCACATTTAAAACAATTTGATGATTTTTCAGCATGTATAAAAATATTCTTCAAAGATTTTTGCTTTTTAAGTGGATTATATCCTAATCCAGCTTTATCAAAAATAGCCTTTTGATTATCCAAATCATATTAAGTTTGATAGAGCTTAGAGTAAATTTATCAACTATAGGCTTAAGTCTATCAACTTCATTTTTCAAACTTTCTTTTTCTTTTATCAAAAGTTCTTTATCTACAACATGCTTTTCATTTTCTAAGGATAGTTTTTGCATTTGAGTTTTCAAATCTTTGTTCTTTGAACTTAGGTTGCAAAATCATCCATTAATTCATAAAAAGCACTATGCAATTCATCGAAAGTGAAGTCATCAAGAAAACTCGGACTTACCTCATCATTGTCCGCCATGAAGCATAGATTGGCCATTTCACTCTTTTCTTCTTCTTCGGAACTTGAGCTTTTCGAATCGCTCCATGTGGCCATCATTGCCTTCTTTTTGAACTTCGGGTGCCTTTCTTTAGTTGAGGGCATTCAGATTTAAAGTGACCCGGCTTTTTACATTCAAAGCAAATAACTTCTTTTTCTTTGCCCTTGTCCTCATCTTTTCTTGCAAAGGGCTTTTTCTTTTCAAACTTCTTCTTCTTCATGAATCTTTTAAATTTCCTTGTGATGAGTGCCATGTCCTCATCATCACTTTCATCTTCAGATTCATGAGGCTCTTCCATATATTCAGAAATCTTAAGAGCCATAGTTCTCTTCTTCTTTGACTCATCATCATCAACATGTTGCTTAATTTGAAGCTCATGAGTCATCAAGGATCCCAATAATTCTTCTAGGGGTAGGGTACTTAGATCCTTTGCCTCTTGTATTGCAGTCACTTTAGCTTCCCAAGTCCTAGGCAAGGAACGCAAAACCTTTCTCACAAGATCAGAATTATCATAAGATTTACCAAGACTTTTTAAACCATTAACTATATCAGTAAATCTTGTAAACATATCAGCAATAGATTCACATGCATCCATTTTAAACAATTCATACTTATGAACTAGCATGTTAATCTTGGATTCCTTGACTTGATTTGTTCCCTCATGGGTAACCTCAAGTCTATCCCAGATTTTCTTAGCAGAAATGCAAATAGATATGCGATTGAATTCATTTGCATCTAATGAGCAGTATAAAACATTCATTGCTTTGGCATTGAGTTGTGCCAATTTTTATCATGTTCATCCCATTCCGTTTCCGGTTTAGGAATCTCCATGCCATTAACTCTAGCAGTGGGTGTGTGTGGTCCATTGACTATAATACTCCATAGATCATAGTCAAGTGCTTGAATGAAAATTTTCATTCTAGCCTTCCAATAACCATAGTTTGAACCATTAAATAAGGGTGGTCTATTAGTAGATTGGCCTTCGGAAAAAGATGAACCAGCTTGAGTTGCCATGTGGATCTTTGACTCTTGATCGTTAGATCAAATCAAATGAGCACTAGCTCTGATACCAATTGTTGGTCCAGATAGCAACCCAAGAGGGGGGGTGAATTGGGTTTTTCAAAAATTTAAACTCTTTTGAAAATAACCCCCAGCGGAAATAAAAACTTAGATTCACACAAATTAAAACTAACAACACAAATAGAGAGTTGAAGATAAAGAGACAATCACGGCAAACACAAAGATTTTATAGTGGTTCGGTGTACCTACACCTACGTCCACTCCCAAGTACCTCTTGGGTCCACACTATAATCAAACTGATTACAGCAGAGTTGTTTTGCAAGCTCACAACTCAAACTTGTTGTTTTCCCGGGTGCACAACGAACCCAGCTGGTTTTCAAGGCTCACCAGCACAAAACCTATCACCACAAGCTAATGCTTGCACAAGGCTAACAGCCTCAACTGAATCAATCACCAGATTGACCCAGCAAACAATATTTGTTTTTACAAGATAAACAGCTCCTCCAATGAGCAAATATACAATAATGAAACAATAATAAGAGATAGGAATCAAAGCCTGATTCGCAGATCTTGGTGGCTTCTTCCTTCTCTTCCTTTGAATGGATCTTCCTTCAAGATGCTCTTGAGACTCAGAAGATCAAAAACTAGGGCTTCTTTCTTTTCTTGAGATTTCTTCGAAATAGAACAGCAAAAGCTTGGAATCTCTCTCTTCTTTTGGGGAATCAGTATGATCTTTCCTTACAAGTTTTCCCTCTTTTCTTTTCTGATAGATCTCAAAGATTTTCTCTATTCTTTTCTTTTTGCCTCTCTTGTCTTCTTTTTTGGGATGCAACAAACCCTCTTCTTATAGATCCCGATTAATCCATAAATAGTTTGAAACTATCCGTTAGAAACAAGTGTAAGAAGGATTAGATCCATAAATAACAATAGCCGTTGGGATTAAAATAGATAAAGATAAAGTTTAGAGTCGTTCTGACAGTTCTGGAGCCGTGTCTGACATTCTGGAGTCGGCTCTAACTTTTCTGGAGTCGGCTCTAACTCGAAATTCTTTAATCCGCTCGATCTGGAGTCGTCTCTGACTTTTCTGGGGTCGACACAAAATTCTTCTGGAGTCGACTCTAACAGTCTGGGAGTCGACTCTAAGTCGTGGCCTGAAAAACCACGTTCTGTCTTTTCTGTTGGAGTCGGCTCTAACAGTCCCGGAGTCGACTCTAAGTCTGTGCCATTTTCGGAGTCGACTCTGCGATTCCATGTGTCGACTCTAATGTCTGCAATCTTACCTTGACATTAGATTCGAACCAGAACTTGATTTGACTCTTGATTTTGATTATCAAATAGACTTATAATCTGAAAAACTTAATCAAAATCATTAGTAACTTCAAATGTTATACTCAAATAGTTTTGTTAATCATCAAAATCCTCAATTGGGTCAACAATCTCCCCCTTTTTAATGATGACAAAAACTTTGAGTATATGCATTAAAAATTTATTTGAATGAAGAATTATAGACATTATTAAAGCTTGAGACTTCCTAACAGAGAATTTGATGCCAATATTCAAAATTAACTTTAAAAACATACTTGAGTTCTAAGTTCAATTATAAACATCAATCAAGATGATTTAACTTTTATATGGAGAAATTATTAAGCTCCCCCTGCATTGAATAACTCTCCCTTAAATTAATTGATCATTTTTGATACAAATTGATGAGAATTTATAAATCTCAAAATTTCTCTCCCCCTATTTAGATATGCCAATTGATTGAAATCTTACATTCCTTTAATCTTATATTCTTCCATTTTTTTCTTTATGCATATACAATTTTCTCTCCCCTTTTTTGTTATCAGCAATAAGGTGAATTCAAGAGCAATAAAGAATTTATCAGAGCGGGGTTGTTGGTTCAATTAATCATAAAGATAGTAAACTCATTCATTGAAATTCAATCAATCAATCATAGACAAATTTGAAATAAAAGTGTAATTGTATTCCAAAGCAAGATTCATTACATGTGTTTCAAAAAAAGTGACATATTCAAGTATGTAAATTTTAGATACATGCTAAGAAAGCAAGAAAGCAAGAAATCCTAAGATACATCCTAGGATAGGATATCAAAATCAAATATGCTTATACACAATTTTCTTTAAATGTTTAATCATTTCCATAATATCATCTTTTTGAGTCTTCTTAAAACTTTCAAGACAAGCTTCAATTTGAGAGACGGCGAGGTCGATATCTTTCTTTAGTTGACTGGTAGCATGAAGATAAGTTCCAGAACCGTCTGCAATGCCTTCCATCCTTTCAAAAATCTTATGAAGATCAGTGCTAAAGGATTCTACGGAATTGCTAATGGAAAAAGAAATCATGTCCAACCTTGAATTGATCTCATCCTTCAACTGATTGAACTCCTCTTTCAACTTACACATATCATTTGTCCTTTGACTATCATACTCAGCCAGTAAAGCTCTGAGCTGACCTATTTGCTCCTCAAAAAATCTTTCAGATGCCAATCCAGACTGATGTGGAGGGTGAGAGCTAGGTCCAACCTCTGAGGGTCCAGCAGATGGTCCAGCAGAAGAAGGTCCAGCAGATGGTTCATGAATAGATGGATCAGGAATGTCCTCTCCTCTGATCTCCTCAACTCTAACTACTTCAGCTCTGGCCTCATGTCCTCTTTTTATCCAATTTCCATTTTCTTTTCTGAAGCCCATCCGGTGAATGGTAGAGACACTATAGTAATCTGTATGCCTTAATTTTCTTAGTGGCTCATTATCCATTATAAGTACACCTTGGCTTCTGAATACCAATGTCAAAACCATACCATATGGCAATGTATATCTCTTCTTAGTTGCTGCTTCCGCCATATAGCCTATCATTATACCAACAAGATTGACAGGTCTTTCAGTGAGAATACAGTCCATCAATAAGATGTCTCGCTCCGAGACATATTCAAACCTTCCGATTTTAGGGAATAAAATTCTTCCACAAATATTGTGAAGTAATCTGAGTTCCAAATTAAGTTGATTGGCCAAGATTTCTTCAAACTCAGAAACTTCTCTCCCTAACATCCTTGATAGAGCACCTCCTCTGTCTTCATGTTGATATTCAACTAAACCAACGGTAGGCATCTCCAATAGATTTCCAAGGGTTTCAGCCAAGATGATTACTTTAGTTCCTCTTACAACACTCACTAAGCCTCCCTCTCCTCTACATAAATCATTATAAAATTCTCTCACTAGGGCAGGGTAAGTAGGGACATCCAAAGAACAGACCTTTCTCATCCCATTTCTTTCAACAAGCGCCCAATAGCAAAGCCCTCCGAAACAAAAAAGTCAAAGTCTACTTTTCTTCTGGTAGTAATGGCCTTACCCGCTAATTGGTCAACTCGTGGAGAAGATGGTAAGGGTGGAGAGTCATCCTAAGTGGCAGATGAAGAACGAAGGTTGCCTCCGATTTGAACGACGCTTCGTCGGAACGGTCGAACCACCAATGATAGCACGCCTTTTGGGAGCCATGGGATTCGATTGGAATGAATAATCAAGGGATTTGAAGAGTTTGAAGGGGTTGGAATTAGTTTGGAACAGTTTTTAGAAAGGTTTGGAGATGATGGGTTTCGTTTGGGATCGACTCCGTCCTTTTTATTTTGACCTAGTTCCACTTAGAGTCGACTCCCGAAAATGAGGTGTCGGCTCCAAACCAGAGAATCTGTCAGCGTCTGAATTAGAGTCGGCTCTACAGAAGCCAGAGTTGGCTCTAATTGCCCAGACAGAACATCAAAATATGAAGGTGTCGACTCCACAAACTGCAGGTGTTGACTCCACAATAGTTTCAGAGAAAAATTCAAATTTCAAGGATCTGAAACTGATCAAATTAATCATCAAACTCTAGATAAGTGTTCCTTAACAATTGGGGAAACAATAATTCAAATTTCTAGATTAATTTCCTTATTGGTCATAGAGGATTTTCAAGAAATTAATGAAGTCTAGATAGTTGTTGTCCTTAAGAGTTTCAGAAAATCATTCTAAAGGATCACAAACTCCTAATTCTCCTCTAAGATAGCAGAATCTTTCCTCACTCAAAGGTTTGGTAAAAATATCAGCTAATTGATCATTAGTATTAACATATTCAAGACAAACATCTTTGTTAGTTACATGTTCTCTAATAAAGTGATGTCTAATTTCAATGTGTTTAGTCCTTAAATGTTGAATTGGATTCTTAGTTAGATTAATAGCACTAGTATTATCACATTTATAGGAATTTTATCAAGTGTGATACCATAATCTTTAAGTTGTCGCTTAATCCAAAGGATTTGAGCACAGCAACTTCCAGCTGCAACATACTCTGCCTCAGCAGTGGATAATGCAAACGAATTTTGCTTCTTACTAAACCAAGAGATTAAGTTACTTCCTAAAAGTTGGCATGCCCCACTTGTACTCTTTCTATCTAATTTACAACCAGCATAGTCAGAATCAAAATAAGCAATCAATTTTAAGGTTGAGTCTCTAGAATACCATAATCCTACATTTTTAGTTCCATTTAAGTATCTAAAGATCTTTTAACGGTAAATAAATGTGATTCCTTAGGATTAGATTGATATCTTGCACATAAGAAAACAGAAAACATGATATCTGGCCTACTTGCAGTTAGTAAAGAAGTGATCCGATCATACCTCTGTAATTCTTCTGATCTACTTTCTACCTTCTTCATCCTTGTCCAGCTTGCATGAGGGACTCATTGGCGTACCAAGAGGTTTAGCAGATTCCATACCAAATTTCTTGAGTATTTCCTTTGTGTACTTTATTTGGTTAATGAAAATTTTTGCTTTCTCTTGTTTGATTTGAAGTCCAAGGAAAAAGTTTAGTTCTCCCATCATGCTCATCTCGAATTCTTCCTGCATTAGCTTAGCAAATTCTTGACAAAGGAAATTGTTAGTAGCACCAAATATAATGTCATCAACATAAATTTGAACGATTAATAAATCCTTTTCTTTTCTTTTCAAAAATAAGGTTTTATCAACATTTCCTCTAGAAAAGTCATTTTCAATTAAAAATTTACTTAATCTATCATACCAAGCTCTAGGTGCTTGCTTTAAACCATAAAGTGCTTTGTGTAGTTTGAAGACGTGGTTTGGAAATTCATGATCTTCAAAACCAGGAGGTTGTTCAACATAAACTTCCTTATTTATAAAACCATTTAGAAATGCACTTTTAACATCCATTTGAAATAAGTTGAAATTCATATGACATGCAAATGCAAGCAGTAGCCTAATGGCTTCTAATCTAGTAATAGGTGCAAAAGTTTCATCAAAATCTATACCTTCCTCTTGATTATATCCATTTGCAACTAATCTAGCCTTATTTCTAATTACCAATCATTTTCATTCAATTTATTTCTAAAACCCATTTAGATCCTATTATAGGGTGGTTTTTAGGTTTATCTACTAGGGTCCATACTTGGTTCCTAGTGAATTGGTTTAACTCTTCCTGCATTGCTAACATCCAATAACTATCTTTCTCAGCTTCCTCTATAGTTTTAGGTTCTATATGAGATACAAATGCAAGATGATTATTGATATCTCTCATTGATGATCTAGTCCTTACACCTTGAGATGGATCACCTATGATTAGGTCCTTAGGATGACCATAAGCATATCTCCAATCTCTAGGTAGATCTTTATCATTCTGAGCAATATCAATACCATCATCCTTAGGTGAGTCATCATCCTTAACTTCAGGTTCTTGATCTGAAGATACATTTAATTTTTCAATATCTCTTTCAATCAAAGATGTATCTTCCTCATCATCAATTTTATCTGAACTTGATGCTAAAGATTCATCAAACACTATATGAATGGATTCTTCTACAACTAAGCTCTTCTTATTAAATACTCTATATGCCTTGCTAGATGTAGAATATCCTAGAAAATACCTTCATCAGACTTTGCATCAAACTTCCCAAGATTATCCTTACCATTGTTATGAATAAAACATTTACAACCAAATGCATGAAAATAACTTAAATTTGGTTTCCTATTGTGCCATAGTTCATAGGGAGTTTTCTTAAGGATAGGTCTAATCAGGGCTCTATTTAGGATATAACATGCTGTGTTTATAGCTTCTGCCCAAAAATATTTTGGAAGTTGGCTTTCACATAGCATGGTATGGGCCATGTCTTCTAAAGTCCTATTCTTTCTTTCTACAACTCCATTTTGTTGCGGTGTTCTAGGTGCAGAAAAGTTATGATGTATGCCTTTTTCAAAACAGAATTTTTCAAATAAGTGATTTTCAAATTCAGTTCCATGATCACTTCTAATAGACACTATGGTAGTGTTTTTCTCATTAGTGACTTTTTAACGAATTTTATGAATATTGAGAAAGTCTCATCTTTGTGAGCCAAAAATATTACCCAAGTGAATCTAGAGTAATCATCTACTATCACCAACCATATTTCTTTCCTCCTAGACTTGTGGTTCTAGTAGGTCCAAAAAGGTCCATGTGTAGTAGCTCTAGTGGCCTAGTAGTTGAAACAATATTCTTAGATTTGAAAGAAGTTCTTGTTTGTTTTCAAATTGACATGCATCACATATTCGATTATTTTCAAAATTTAAGCTAGAATACCTTTAAATAAATCCATTTTCAATAATTTAGAAATTAGGTGTGTGCTTGCATGAACTAATCTATGGTGCATAGCCAACCAATCTCATTCATCTTAGCATTATTAGCAACTAAGCAATGATTACTTGGAGATAAATTACTCAAATCAATTAAGTACACATTGCCATAATGTTTACCAACAAGAATAATGCTGTTATCAATGGGATTAGTAACAGTGCAAACAGAAGCTTCAAAGGAAACCTTGAAACCTTTGTCACACGGTTGGTTAATACTTATCAGATTATGTTTAAGTCCATCGACATATAAAACATTATCATATGAGTAGATGGAGTAATTTGAATTTTACCAATACACATGATAAGGTCTTGACCATTATCACCAAAAGTAACTACTCCACCTCTTTTTGATTCAAGGGTGATGAATTGATCTTTGTCACCCGTCATGTGTCTTGAGCAACCACTATCCAGGTACCATTTTCTTTTCAATCTGATAGCTGCAAGATACTCCTGCAAAACATTCATGTCTTAATTTTAGGTACCCAAGCCTTCTTGGGTCCTTCATGGTTAGATGCATTAAATATTGTTCCTTTGGGAACCCAAATCATCTTTCTCTTATTATGTGGAGATTTACACATATATGACTTATATCCTTTGTTTCACATTTAAAACAAATATTTGATGATTTTTCAGCATGTATAAAATATTCTTCAAAGATTTTTGCTTTTTAAGCAAATTATATCCTAACCCAGCTTTATCAAAAATAGCTTTTTGATTATCCAGAATCATATTAAGTTTGATAGAGCTTAGAGTGAATTTATCAACTATAGGCTTAAGTCTATCAACTTCATTTTTCAAACTTTCTTTTTCTTTTATCAAAAGTTCTTTATCTACAACATGCTTTTCATTTTCTAAGGATAGTTTTTGCATTTGAGTTTTCAATCTTTGTTCTTTGAACTTAGGTTCGCAAAATCATCCATTAATTCATAAAAAGCACTATGCAATTCATCGAAAGTGAATTCATCAAGAAAACTCGGACTTACCTCATCATTGTCCGCCATGAAGCATAGATTGGCCATTTCACTCTTTCTTCTTCTTCGAACTTGAGCTTTTGAATCGCTCCATGTGGCCATCATTGCCTTCTTTTTGAACTTCGGATGCCTTTCTTTAGTTGAGGGCATTCAGATTTAAAGTGACCCGGCTTTTTACATTCAAAGCAAATAACTTCTTTTTCTTTGCCCTTGTCCTCATCTTTTCTTGCAAAGGGATTTTTCCTTTCAAACTTCTTCTTCTTCATGAATCTTTTAAATTTTCTTGTGATGAGTGTCCTCATCATAACTTTCATCTTCAGATTCATGAGGCTCTTCCATATATTCAGAAATCTTAAGAGCCATAGTTCTCTTCTTCTTTGACTCATTCATCAACATGTTGCTTAATTTGAAGCTCATGAGTCATCAAGGATCCCAATAATTCTTCTAGGGGTAGGGTACTTAGATCCTTTGCCTCTTGTATAGCAGTCACTTTAACTTCCCAAGTCCTGGGCAAGGAACGCAAACCTTTCTCACAAGATCAGAATTATCATAAGATTTACCAAGACTTTTTATACCATTAACTATATCAGTAAATCTTGTAAACATATCAGCAATAGATTCACATGCATCCATTTTAAACAATTCATACTTATGAACTAGCATGTTAATATTGGATTCGTTGACTTGATTTGTTCCTCATGGGTAACCTCAAGTCTATCCCAGATTTCCTTAGCAGAGATGCAAATAGATATGCGATTGAATTCATTTGCATCGGCCCCGACCATTCCTGGTCGGCCCCGCTCGGCTCCGAAGTCTCCAGGTCCTCCGAGTTGGCCCCGACCATTCCTGATCGGCCCCGCTTGGCCCCGGCAGCTCAGGCCCGCGAAGTCGGCCCCGACCATTCTTGGTCGGCCCTGCATGACCCCGGCAGCTTCAGGCCCGCGGAGTCGGCCCCGATCATTCCTGGTCGGCCCCGCACGACCCTGGCAACTCCAGGCCCACCGAGTCGACCTCAACCATCCCTGGTCAGCCCCGCTCGGCCCTAGCGTCTCTAGGCCCGCTGAGTCGGCCCCGACCATTCCTGGTCGGACCCGCACACCCCGGCAGCTCTAGGCCTGCCAAGTCGGCCCCGACCATTCCTGGTCGGCCCCGCTCGGTCCGGCGTCTCCAAGCCCACCGAGTCGGCCCCGACCATTCTGGTCGGCCCCGCTTGGCCCCGGCATCTCAAAGCTCGCCGAATCGGCCCCGACCATTTTTGGTCGGCCCCGTTCGGCCCCGGCATCTCCAAGGCCGCCGAGTCAGCCCCGCTCGGCCCCGGCGTCTCCAAGCCCGCCGAGTCGGCCCCGACCATCCCTGGTCGGCCCCGCTCGGCCCCGTCTCCAAGCCTGCCAAGTCATCCCCGACCATCCCTGGTCAGCCCCGCTCGGCCCCGACATCTCCAGGCCTGCCGAGTCGGCCCCGACCATTCCTGGTCGGCCCCGCATGACCCGGCAGCTCCAGGCCCACCGAGTCGGCCTCGACCATTCCTGGTCGGCCCTGCTCGGTCCCGGCATCTCCAAGTCCACCGAGTCGGCCTCGGCCATTCCTGGTCGGCCTCGCTCGGCCCCGGCATCTCCAGGCCCATCGAGTCGGCCCCGACCATTCTTGGTCAGCCCCGCTCCGGCACTTCCTGGTCGGCGAGGTTGGCCCCGGCCATCCCTGATCGACCCAGCTCAGCCTCGGCTCCCTCGGGAGAGTCGAGACGCCCCCGTTTCCTCCAAAATCAGCCCAGCACGGCCCTGGTGGTTCAGGACGCCACCTTCCTGACCCACGCCGCCTGACAACGCCAGATCCAACTACCCACTGGCCACGCCGCTGATGGGACTGGACCCAACTACCCAATAGCCCCGCTGGCTGATGGGACGTAGCCCACCAACCGCCGTTGTTCTCTCTCTCCGATGGGACGGGACCCACCCATCGGCCCAGATTCATGCAACTCCCAAGAACTCCGCAGACATTCCTTTTTCACGGAATTCCACGTGATCATGCAAGTATCAACCCCTAAAAGAGGTGAATCCACTCAATAATCAGGTACGAGCAAAAAACTCAAGGAATTGCTATCTCAACACTCGGAGGGGAATCCCTCCTCACTGAGAACACTTTCATCTAAAAAGAGCTCACTCGAGCTCTTCCTCAGCTGTGACCTCGATTGCTAACTTGAGCGTCAGAAGGTCCCACCGGAAAATCCCTCCAGTCCTGGGACTTTTTGCAGGCAACTCGGTGAGAGAAGATCCGCTAATCATTCCGCTTCCTTCTCCCGACGTTCAGGACCAGTGATCGGGCGTTATCAGATTGGTGCACCAGGTAGGGGTGATCACGGGCAAAGCAGCAGGTAGCTCAGGATTCCCCGTGCTACGTATCAACGAACTTTACTCCCCCCTCTCTTATTCACCAAGCCATGGTGGTGATGCGAGCTCAGGATGCTTCTGTCAGCTGTCCAGCGGGGCTTCCCCCGCTAGCTAGCCAGCAGGAGGCCGATCCCCCTGCCGCCGATCCTCCCATCACCCATCCATCGCCAGATGCAGCTATCAAAACTACGGAGCAATTAGTGACTCTCACCCAACAAGTCCAAACTCTCACCGCTATGGTCCATGGACTCCAGCAGCAGTAGTCCATGGCCACCCAGTACCAGACCGCTCCCCCCGCCAGTCAGCAGTCGGCGAGGGGAGGCTCTCCCCAGAAAAACCCGATCATCGTCAGGTTTCCCCTAGGAAGCCTCGCCGTGAGCCCTCTAAACGACCATGGTCCCTTGGTTGTGGCCCCAGTAAGTTTCCTCCCGAGCCGCATCATCAGGAGGAACCAAAGCGGAAGTCCCGGCTCCCGCATCCTTCTCCTTCTCTTTCTTCTTCTTCTTCCTCCTCCAAGCTATCTCGGAGGGCCCCAACAATCAACCGCCAGGCGGAGGAGCGCCTGGACGAGTACAATAGGCGACTGGATGAGCTGCCAGGAAAATCAATCATCAGCCGGAGGAAGAGTTTGACACCCATCCTCCTTACACTCGCCGAATATTAGAGGAGCCTATCCCCTCCAGATTTTGCTTCCCCAGATAGACCCGTACGACGTACGACAGATCCTCTCGACCATCTCGAGAGTTATAAAGCCATGATGCAAGTCCAAGGCGCTTCGGAGGCCCTTCTCTGCAAACCCTTTCCCGCCACTCTACGAAAGGCCGCTCGTGCGTGGCACTCGCGCCTATCCCCCCACAGCATCGACTCCTTTCGAGAGCTGGAAAGGACCTTTCTGGCACATTTTGATGCATGCCGACGAATTCAAAGAGTGGCGGACAGCCTCTTCTCTGTGCGCCAGAAGGAGGGGGAGTCGCTGCGGGACTTTGTGTCCCAATTTAAGGCTGCTACCTCGAAGTTTACCATCTCGATGATGCGGTGGCAATGCTAGCGCTGAAGCGAGGGCTCCTCTCATCCCGCTTCACCTTTTCCTTGGATAAGAAGCCCCCGGTTCCTATTCCGACCTCCTCCTTCGGACTTCACCCACCGAGAATCCTCGAAGAGCTCCAACCACAAGCCCGCTCGCCCCGAGCCGAGTGGACCCCCCCGACACCGGTGGTCCGACCCGCCTCGCCGATCTGACAACAGGCGTCGAAGCCCCGTCCCCGATGAGAGCAAGCTCACACCTCTCCTTGCCCCTCGATCCCATATCCTTATGGAGATTGAGGGCGAGCCTTATCTCCAGCGTCCTCCTCCCATGAAGAAAGGTCTTCCCCGCGACAAAAGCCGTTACTGCCGATTCCACCGGAATTTTGACCATGACACCGACACTGCTACAGTTTGAAGTAGGCCATCAAGGAGCTCATCCAGCGAGGCTACCTCGGCAAGTATGTTCAAAAGGCATCACAGCCGCTGCCAGCACTCATGGGGCCCCCACTCGCTCAGGCCACGGCCGACAACACCCCCACAGAACGGACAGTCGAAATGGTGTCTTGGGGAGCGGCCTCCGCATCTAAGCGGCCGAGAGGAGAGGAGGCGCCGGATAATGTAATCTCTTGGGGAGGATCTGCTGTTGTTGAAAATGTAAACAATGAAGGCATCGTCGTCTCTATGACGATCGCCACGCACCCTGTAAAAAGGATATTAGTTGATAGTGGCAGCTCAGCTGACATCCTTACTTACGATGCTTTTGTTTGGATGGAATTATTTCTAGACTCCCTTTAGCCTGCGGCGGCCCCATTGGTCGGGTTCACCGGGGATTCAGTAAGGGTTGAAGGCGAGATATCTTTTCCTGCGACAGCCGAAACACTGCCATGCCAAAGTACAGTGATCATGAAATTCCTGATCGTAAGGGTCCCCTTGGCTTACAACGCTATTCTCGGGCATCCAGGTCTTAACCTTTTGGATGCAGCTATCTCCACTAGCGTTTACTGGTGCAGTTCCCCACTAGTGAAGGAGTCGGAGAGATGCGCGGGGAGACCAACCCAGTCCTGCCTTGTTATCACGTGGCATCAAGTCCTCTAGAAGCTGAATCAACTTTAGAAGCACCCGACCCCAGGGACTCCAGCAAGGGAGGAGAACCAGTCGAGCACCTCTTAACATTCCCTCTTGGAGACGACCCAGCGAGACCATCCGCGTCGGCGGACTCCTTCCCCCGGAGGACCGGGAGCGCCTCTTAGCTTTTTTGCGGGCTAACTCGGACGTCTTCGCTTGGTCGGCATCTGATATGCCCGGCATCCCTCCGGAGGTGATCACCCACAAGCTCAACATTGACCCATGGCACCGTTCAATCCGCTAAAGGAAGTGAAGCTTCACTCCTAATTGGCAAAAAGCTATTGACGAGGAAGTCAACAAGCTGCTCAGTGCCGGCCACATCTGAGAGGCACACTACCCTAGCTGGCTGGCTAATGTGGTCATGGTGCGAAAGGCAAATGGGAGCTGGAGAATTTGCATTGACTTCACCGACCTCAACAAGGCGTGTCCAAAAGATAGCTTTCCCCTGCCAAGGATAGATCAGCTGGTGGATTCTACTTTCGGGCACGAACTCTTCAGCTTCATGGATGCCTTCTCTGGATATAATCAGATAAGGATGGACCCCAGCGACGAAGAGCACACATCCTTTGTGATGGAGAAAGGCATTTATTGCTACAAAGTGATGCCCTTTGGCCTCAAGAATGCAGGGTCAACTTACCAGAGGTTGATGAACAGAGTGTTCCAAGATCAGCTAGGGGAATATGGAAGTCTATGTGGATGACATGCTGACAAAGAGCACCCGCGCCTCCAATCACGTCTCCGACTTAGAGGAAACCTTCAACAACCTCCGTCATTTTTAAGTCAAGCTGAACCCCAAGAAATGTGTTTTCGGGGACACGGAGGGCAAGTTCCTGGGTTTCATGGTGACCCAGCGGGGGATCGAAGCGAACCCAGAGAAGATCAGTGCCATACTCGACATGAGGCCACCATCCAGCAAGAAGGAAGTGCAGCGGCTAATAGGAAGGATAGCGGCTCTAAGTCGTTTCCTCTCCAAATCGGCCGAGAGATACTTTCCCTTCTTCAAGGCCTTGCGGAAGGTGAACAATTTCGAGTGGACGGACGACTGCCAGAGAGCCCTTGACGGCCTAAAGGCATTCCTATCTTCCCCCTCGCTCCTGTCCAAGCCAAGAGATGGGGAAAGTCTCTTCCTCTACTTAGCTGCTTCTTGGAAGCCGTTAGCTCAGTCTTGGTGCATCTCGACGCCGACGGAACCTAGAGACCCGTATATTATGTGAGCAAGGTCCTCCATAACACAGAAGTTAGGTACTCCAAGACAGAGAAAGTTATTTTCACCCTGATAGTTGCTGCTCGGTACCTCCACCCATACTTTCAAGCCCATCCTATCATGGTGCTCACGGACCAGCCCCTTTGAGCCATCCTGGCTCGTCCGGATACCGCGGGATGACTCGCCAAGTGGGCCATCAAGCTAGGAAAGTTCGACCTCTCCTTCCAGGCATGACTGGCCCTGAAGTCCCAAGTTTTAGCTGACTTCCTAGTTGAATGCACTTGGGCGGAGGAGACGACTGATGAAGTTACCAAGGAACAGTGCGAGCCTAAACCAAACGGCGATGGAGAAACTTGGATCCTTCATGTGGACGGCCATCAAACTCTCAGGGAAGCGGCACCGGCCTCATTCTTGCCAGGCCGGGTGGAGAGAGGACGGAATGTGCCCTGCGGTTTCTATTCGAAGCTACCAATAATCAAGCTGAGTACGAAGCCCTGCTGGCCGAATTAAGGCTAGCCCAGGAGTTCGGAATAAGGCGTCTCAGGGCTTTCACAGACTCGCAACTCGTCTCCAGGCAAATCAGCGGAGAGTACAAGGCGCGTGACCCTGTTATAACTTAGTACTTGGGCAAGGTTCGGCTCTTGACCTCCCCACTAGCTTATTTCAGCATTAGTTACATTCCCTGGAGTGAGAATGCCAAGGCCGACATCCTTTCTCGTCTGGCTACCTCTACCGACGGCAGGGCAAGGGATGCTTACATTGAATATTTAGAAAGGCCCAGCATAGAAGATAGCGAGGAAGTCCTCCCACTCACCCAAGAGCCCACATGGATGGATGCCTACGTCCGCTATCTCACTGATGGCACTCTCCCTGACGACCACAATGAAGCCAAACTGCTCAAGTGGAGGGCCTCCAAATTCATCCTCCTTGACGAACGTCTGTACAGAAGGTCGTTCTCCTATCCCCTACTCAAGTGTGTAGGACCCGCCGATGCCTGCTACATCCTCAGAGAGATCCACGAGGCATCTGTGGAAATCATCTGGGGGACAGATCCTTAGCCCAAAAGGCTCTCTGTCAGGGATACTTCTAGCTCACTATGAGGGAGGACGGCTAGACTAGTTCAAAAGTGCGATGGTTGCAAGCACCACACATATCCAACATCAACCGTCTACCCCGCTGAATCCTCTCTCAGCCCCATGGCCTTTCTCAATGGGGAATGGACATCCTCGGGCCATTCCCCCCAACTTCAGGCAACGGAGATTCTTGCTAGTCGCCATCGACTACTTTACCAAATGGGTCAAGGTCGAGGCACTGGCTAAGATCACTGAAAGTAAGGTCAAGGCTTTCTTCTGGAAGTCGATCATATGCCATTTCGGTCTACCTCATACCCTCGTCACCGACAACGGTCGCCAATTTAATAATGCAGCATTTAAGCTTTCTGACGAGCTAGGCATTCATCACCGATTCACCTCTGTCGGCCACCCCCAAACCAACGGAGAGGCCGAGGTCATGAACCGCACCATCCTCAGAGGACTCAGGATCCGGCTAGATGGGTCCAAGGGTCGATGGGTGGAGGAGCTCCCCAGTGTGATATGGGCTTACCACACGACCCCCAGGGCCCCGACGGGCGAGACTCCCTTCAGTCTTACCTTCGGATCCGAAGCCGTCATTCCCGTCGAATTGGGCTGCCCAGTCCGCGTGTGGAGTCCTTCAATGAGGAAAACAACTCCACGCTGATTCGGGCTAATTTGGACTTTATCGACAAGGCGCATGATCGGCGAGGCTGCGCATAGCGACTTTTCGTCAGCGAGCGGCCAAGTACTATAATGCCCGAGTTCGTCTCAAGGTTTTTTGCCGCGGAGACTTAGTTTTGAGGAAGGCTGAGGTTTCCAAGCCTACAGAGGGGGGCAAGCTATCCCCCAACTGGGAGGGTCCTTATCGTGTCGCCGAGACGCTCCACCGAGGGCATACAGACTAGAAGAACTCAACGGGCAACCCATTTCGCGTACCTGGAATGCGGATAACCTCTGCCAATATTATCAATGATGTATTCCCCCAGGGCATAAGCAATAAAGGAGGTCCTTTCTGACGCCACAGCCTACTCTCCCTTGCATCCAAGGACTAGGTCTCTCAAAAGGAGCTCACCAGCATCGCGGCTAATGGGACACCACTCGGCCTCGACACGACGGTGCCCCCGAGTCGGTTAAGACCCTAACAGCTCCGTACCCGATCGAGTTACCCCTCAGGCGGCACACAAACCCCTGAAGTGGTTCAAAAGGAGCTCACTGGCATCGCGGCTAACGGGACACCACTCGGCCCTGGCACGGCAGTGCCCCCGAGTCTATTAAGACCCTAGCAGCTCCATACCCGATTGAGTCACCCCTCAGACAGCACACAAACCCCTGAGGTGGTTCAAAAGGAGATCACCGGCATCGCGGCTAACGGGACACCACTCGGCTCCGACACGGTGGTGCCCCCGAGTCGGTTAAGACCCTAACAGCTCTGTACCTGGTTGAGTCGCCCCTCAGGCGGCACACAAACCCTGAGGTAGTTCAAAAGGAGCTCACCGGCATCGCGGCTAATGGAACACCACTCGGCCCGGCACGGCGGTGCCCCCGAGTCGGTTAAGACCCTAGCAGCTCCATACCCAGTTGAGTCGCCCTCAGACGGCACACAAACCCCTGAGGTGGTTCAAAAGGAGCTCACCGGTATCACGGCTAACGGGACACCACTCAGCCCTAGCACGGCGGCGCCCCCGAGTCGGTTAAGACCCTAGAAGCTCCATACCCGGTTGAGTCGCCCCTCAGGCGGCATACAAACCTGAGGTAGTTCAAAAGGAGCTCACCGGCATCGCAGCTAACAGGACACCACTCGGCCCCGGCGGCGGTGCCCCCGAGTCGTTAAGATCCTAGCAGCTCCGTACCCATTTGAGTCACCCCTCAGGTGGCACACAAACCCCTGAGGTGGTTCAAAAGGAGCTCACCGGCATCGCGGCTAACGGGACACCACTCGGCCCCGGCACGGCAGTGCCCCCGAGTCGGTTAAGACTCTAGCAGCTCCGTACCTGGTTGAGTCGCCCCTCAGGTGGCACACAAACCCCTGAGGTGGTTCAAAAGGAGCTCACCAGTATCGCGGCTAATGAGACACCACTCGGCCCCGGCATGGCAGTGCCCTCGAGTCGGTTAAGACCCTAGCAGCTCCATACCCGGTTGAGTCGCCCCTCAGGCAGCATACAAATCCCTAAGGTGGTTCAAAAGGAGCTCACCGGTATCGCGGCTAACGAGACACCACTCAGCCCTGGCACGGCGGTGCCCCGAATCGGTTAAGACCCTAGCAGCTCCATACCCGGTTAAGTCACCCCTCAAGCAGCACACAAACCCCTGAGGTGGTTCAAAAGAAGCTCACCGGCATCGTGGCTAATGGGACACTACTCGGCCCTTGCACGGCGGCGCCCTCGAGTCGGTTAAGACCTTAGCAGCTCCGTACTCGATTGAGTCGCCCCTCAGGCAGCACACAAACCCTGAAGCGGTTCAAAAAGATTGCCAGCACCGCAGCTAACAGGGTACCACTTGGTTCCGCTGCGATGACGCCCCCAAGTCGGTTAGGTCCTTAATAGCTGCATACCTGGCCGGGTCGCCCCTCATATGGAATCCAGACCATGGAGATAGCTCCAAAAGGCTCCGTGTGGCCCTTACAGATTCTGAGCCGGCTGGCTCGGTCACAGTCTTTCCTAGTAGGCCTCGACTGGCCCAAGCATCTCCAGCATTGACCGAATCGGTGTGGGCTTCCACCGGTCAACCCCACTCGGCCTTGACATTCCCAAGACGACCGAGACAGCCCTGACCATCTCTGGTCGTTACCAACGCCTTCAAGATTAATCTTGGCACTAAGTCGCCCGCGGGTTATTCCAATCCTTTAGAGAATTCGTGTGTAGATGAGTCTCCCTTCAAACAGTCTACAACAACATGTGGCATCTTAGGTAACCGTTCATATGGCCAGCCCACATCCCAGAGACGCATTCGAGTATTGCTAAGTCCAAGACTGCGATTCGGTTATGGCATTGCCAACATATGCGATTTGGCCACGGAATGTAAGACACAATAAGGTGCTTTTCTCAAAAGAAGAAAGAACAGAAGGATCAAAGCACAAAGAAGTTTTGACAAAAAAGTTTCTTTATTAACAATTAAGGGGAAGTACAAAATTGGGCTTGAGGCCGGTTACACAAGTTGAAGAAAAGAAAAAAACAAGCGGCGGGCCCTCAAGGTTCGCTTGGGCTAGGTTTCTTCTCGTCTTCTTTCTCTGCTGGCTCCTCGTCGGTATCCCCATGCCGAATATCTTCAAGTTCAGAGATATCGATCTCGAGGGCCGCAGATACCTTGACCTTGCACATTTCGAAGCCTTGAACATAGGCATCGAGGCTGGCCTCGATGACTTCGTGCTTGAACTTTGGCGAGGCCTTATAGTTGGAAACGGCCTGCCCCGCCTCGGCTTCAGCTCGCTGTGCTTTGGCCTCAGCCTCCTTGGCTCGCCTCGGCCTCCTAGGCCCTATTCTCAGCCTCTTCGGCATGGGCACTGGCCTCATCGGCACAGGCCACTGCCCCAGCCTTCTCTGAGCCCGCCTCCACTGCCGCCTTCTCTGCGGCAGCTGCTCTCTCAGTAGCAACCCGGGCCTCCTCCTCGGCACGATAGAGCCGCCGGGTCAGCTCTTCATTCTGCGCCGCGGTGGCCTTCAACCTTTCTGAGGCCAGTTCCATCTTGGCCTCGGCTGCGGAGGCCCGGCCGCTCTCGGCTTCGCCCGGCTCTCCATCTTCCTTAGGCGACCAGCCGCAGTCTCCTCCTGGGCTGAGGCCTCTTGGTGAAGACGAGCAAGGCTTTCAGCCTGCGCCAAGCTCTCTTTCTTGTACTTATCGGCCCACGCCAGGGCCTTGGTCATAGTGCTCGAAGAGTGGGCCAGCGCCTCGCGAAGACCAATTGCGCCATTGGCCATCTGTGACAGAGGAAACATATTAGCCGTAGGAAGGAGAAACATGAAAAAAATGAGGAGTATTCAAAAATTACCTGGACAATGGCAACCATGACCATATCAAGGAGTGCGGAGTGACTCAATCCCCACATCTCCTCCTCGAACTTGGCGGTCCGAACTCCCGATAGGAGGCGGGAGGCTTGTGCGGCGTCCGCCATCGTGCCGAGTGTGGTGACTAGCCGTGTCTGTCCTTCCTGCGGACCTTCAACTTGGGGGCAGGCCGGGCAGCGGGCTGGTTGACGGGATGAGCTCCTCGGATCACCCCTCTGCTTCTCGGTCGCCTCTGCCCCATCCTGGGCCTTCCTGGCGACTCGCTCCCCTCACCAGCAGTTAGGGGAGCACTCTCCATCCCCAACTCTACAGCAGCCGAGGGGCCGACGGTGATGGTAACCCGCCCCGCCTCGGGCACATCGGCGGCGGCGGAGGCTTCCTCCTCATCCAAAACCACAACCGTTGGTTCGGTGGTGGCCGGGATCTCCCCCTCTTCAATTTTGGCCCTGACCGGCTCCGGGGCCACTCCTACGACCGGCTTCTTCTCAGCCGGCTCCTCCGTAGGCGTTGGGGCCGTAAGGGCTTCAGCCGGCCTAGCCAGCTCCCTTCTTCGAATTCTCTTCGCCGGCTTGGATGACTCTCCGGTCATCTGCCTTTTCTGCTTCAAGACGGCCTCGAAATCACTGGCGGAAATCTTCATTGCTGAATAGAAAAAGATAACATGCATTGGCGACAGTGTACAACAAACCGAAAGTCGGGACAGAAGGAGTCAGGCGTCAAGCTCACTGGCCGCCGGGGCTAACTCGGCCTCTACCAGGTTCTCCTCAAACTGGAGTTCCTTGTAGCCTGGGATTTGGTAGTTAGACAATTGGGTGAATAGTTCATTATCCCTATCCCTTACAGAGGAATCGTCGTTGGAACTAGCGCCTGGCTCCCTCCAAGCGGCCCTTACCCCCTCGATGTGGGCAAAAAGAAATCTAGACTTCCACCCCCTAATTTTGGACGGGAGGCCTAAAGGGAAAGCTCTACCCGGCCTGATGGTAAATGCCCACTAGGCCCCCTCGCCTTGACGGTAGAGCTTGTAGAAAGCTCGGAACAAGACAACCGTGGGCGGCCCCCTCGAAATGGCAAAGAATGACAAAGGCACAGATGATCCGAATCGAATTCGGAGTCAACTGCACCGGCACTAACCTATACCTATCTAAGAGGTTTAGAAGAAAAGGATGGAAAGGAAGGCGCAGCCCGCCTGAAAGAACTCCTTATATAGCGCCCGACCCGGGTAGTCAGAAGTCACCCTATCTTCGGGCCCCGGCGGACAGGCCAATGAAGTCAGGGACAAGGTATCTAACCCTAACGGCCTCT
>UESW01004167.1:1103064-1166386 GCA_900491605.1 Calamus simplicifolius | reverse complement strand
ATTTTTTTTCATATAACAAACTTGGAAAAAAAAAATAGAATCATAAAATATCATATACAATTTCGTTTTACTTTTTTAATATTTTAAAATTTAATTCAAACTGAATCGAATTTGAATTTAAAAAAATATTCAAAAAATATTTTTAAAAAATATATATATTACTTTATTTTTAATGCTTATAGCTTTTATTATTTTTATTTTAAAAAATTATAAACATAACTTATTTTTTTATTTTTTTTATAAAATTAAATTTATTTTAATTTTAGATCATATTTAAATAAAAAAATAGTTTTCATGCCCGATGTTCCGTGTGTCACTAAGGCAGTGATTTCACTATCCTCAGACGATCATTTGTATTCACGTGGTTGGCCTCCAAGCGCGTCGTCTAGTCTATTTTAGTCCAAGCAGGGCCCGTGATGACTCAGTATCCAGCGGTTGGGCTCTTACTGTTGACGAAAGGAAATTAAATCAATCACGTGAGATGGAGAGTAGAGAGAGAGAGAGAGGGAAAACGTACCTCCTGCTAAGTGATGTGCATTACGTTGTGGAGTCTCTTAGATCCAAAGACAAATTAATGCGACGAAGTTTTGAGTCAGATGACAAGGGCTTCAATGATGGGATCGAGTTACAGGCACATGCTGCTATCCCATTCGAAATTTATTTGCAACATTCCTCTGTTAATGCTTGCCTTTTAGCATCCCTGAAATGATCACCAAAATGGGCTTCTATGCACCAGGGGCAACTAATTGGGGTCCTTAAAAGCGTTTTATTGTCCATTAGTTCTAGGATATTGAATGTGAAACTAATTTGATCATATCCTAAATCCGTTCAAAGTAAACTCAATCAAATTGGATCCATTTTTTGTGCAACATATATCTAATATTCAACAACTAATTTTTTTAATTATTATATATATATATATATATATATATATATATATATAACAATTATTAATAAATTTAATACTTAAGATTTTTTAATAAAAATGATAGGCAACTTAAGATGTATGTGAAATATTAGGTTCAGTCTCTACTTAGCCCATTGGTTTACGAAATTTGGAATCAGGAACTTTAATTGCACCACATTTCCTTGCATACTGCAACACTCCTCCATCATGGTTTTGAAAATTGGATCGGGTCATCCAATCGAACTGGTCCAACCAAAAACCATTCATCAATTTGATCCGATTGTATTATTAAAGTTAACTTTTATATAACCAAGTGAAAATCAAAAATTCCATTGAACCGGTCGAGTTCTGAAGAATCGGTTCAACCCTGGTTTTTAGACTTTTAGTTTTCATAAATAAAATTAGGGTTGGTTTTTTGGATTTTTAATTTTTTACTTCGGTTTGCACTTAAAAAACAACCCATCTATAATTTTAAAAATATTTTTCTATAGTTTTAATATTATATAAAATTTTCTTGAATAGATATATAAGTTTTAAAGATATTTTTCTATAGTTTGATATTTATATTTTATTATTTCTATATTATTAAATTAAAAATTAATTATGACATCATTTGGTCCAATCAAATCGGTTTATCCATTCGAACCGATTGACCTACAACTCAAATGCCAAGCCGGTTTGTTGTTCGATCCAGTTTTCAAAATAGTATCCTCCATTGCCTAATAATCATTAGATTAGGGCTCTCAAGTAACCTCTCACTCGCTGGTTCCATGCGGAAGTTGGAATCAGGAACTATAATGGCACCACTTTTCCTTGTATACAGCAACAATCCTCTGTTGCCTAATTTGGATTAGGGCTCTCAAGTAACGTCTCACTCAGCTTGGGTTCGGCTAGAGAAAATTTCAAATCGGGTTTGGCTTTACAGCAAACTAAGCTTGAATGGGGAGAGCATGATCAAAAATATTTTGAAGCTAAGCTAATGAACCTAGCTCAATTAGAGTTGGCTTCATAAGTCTTGCATATTTAAATGGTATATTATATATTTCATTTATAATGCATCACTGAATTAATGTTTTGATGGTGCATTTTTAATGTTTATATCAATTTAATGTAATTTTGGGCCGAAACAGATTTTGGGCTGAAACAGACAATGGACCAGATCTTCCAATCAAGAATCAATTCTTCCATCAATCTTGAACCAGGTTTTATTTAGTATCAAATTGATTTGTACTAAAGTAATGTCAGCATCAAGTAATAAGCTTATGCTTTGATTGCCTTAAAATTAAGTTTGAACTGAGCTTAATTGCAAGCAAATTAAGATTGAACTGGAGTTCTAGCTTGAAATTATTTTTAAACCAACCTTGATTAAACTCAAGCTCGGTCAGGCTCAGATTACATCCTTAATAGGATTGATTAGCTAAGCAATCACTAAAATAGCACTACTGCTCAATATAAAATTATTAGATAAAATAAAAAGACCTTGAAAAAAATTCTCTTTCCATCTAAAAAAAGATATGCGATCCTATTAATTTATCATGATGACTAAATTGGAAATCCAATCACTCCAATATCAATTTCAAGTGTTTATCCCCTTAAACCCTCTGCCTCAATGTTGGAAAGTATGGATGGGCATGATTGGATTTGATTAGTTTTAAGTCAAAACTTAAAAACCAATTCTAGCATGATTAATTACAAGATTTGAGATTTAGAATTAAACCAATCATGCTATAGACCTGAATTAGAATCGAGCCATACAATAGAGTTTTTTTTTTTTTTAACTAGCTTGAAAACTTTTGTTTACCCTATTTTGTCATTTTTGATGCTTCAAGAGCATGTCAAGCAGCATTTTATACGTTATTATTATGGAGCCTCTTAGGAAATAGGAAAGAAAATAAAGCCAAAAAAAAAGTGTTAAAAGAAGGATTTTATTGGCGAGTGCCTTAGAAGCATTCATTAAGGAATATTTAATACCCCATTTACAATCTCTTATGAAAAATAAAAAAATATTTTAAAAAATATTTTTTTTACTTTAATTTTATGCAGCAACAAGGTTTCGGAGGAAGGAAACACTGTAACTGCAATATCTTTATATATGCATTGGAATCATTATATATGTTACTCTAGTGTACAAGCCACCATACATAGTTATAATTATTTTAAATATTAAAAATTATCTTGTGGAGCACTCGGTGGGATGGCAGAATCTGTTGCTATCCTAAGCATCCAGTGTCCCAAAATTCCAACCGATACAAATTAGGACACTCTCTATCCCAAGATGTCATGACGGGATGGGATGGCAGTGCATCCCATTCCACCAAAAAAATCGGTACAACCCTATCCCACTAAATTTAAAACTCCAATCAAAAGTATGCATAATAAAAGCTTGGAGAGCTTTCCTCCTCAGGAGGCCAATCACATGCCTATGTGCACACCTAGGCCATACAAGGGGCCCACCACTTGCCCCACCTAAGTAATTTCACAACTTTTGCATTTTAGCTAGGTATAGCCCTAAGGTGATGCATTCAATGTATTTCTTATAAGCAGAAAAGATCTGGTGGAAGGTGGCAATTGGATTTTTTTTTTCATATCTGAAAATTATTGTACATTGAAGCCATGTCTGTCATTTTCTTCAAATATGACTGACCGCTTCAAGTGGTCCATCCATCTCGGCTTGTAGTTCATTGTTCAAATCATGATTCGCTGTCTCGATACCAAGGAGCATAGCAATAAAATTTTAATACAGCATTGTATGCCCTCCATATCAGTACTGGTAAAATACCGGTATGGTATTAGTAAGCCTAGTAATGCGGCATACGAAAAGTTATAGCGTACCATAGGTCAAATTTAATTTAAAACTTCGATCAAACTATTTTCAAAGCACAACCCCGCAGCATGAAGAACATCCTTTTTAAGGAATTAGTCTGCTATGAGATGCACATAATGCTTTCTAACAATTAATGAGATCGCTCATCTTGGAGAATATGTTTACAATGGTTAACTAGGAAAGGCAACATGATTATTTATATAGTGTATGGCATGCATTTGCAAAGAAATTTAGTGGGATAGGGTTGTACTTGGTAGAATCGTTCTATATCATGTATTGACATGCACATTACATTGCACAAGGGCACATTGTGATTAGCTAATAGGTTGATGGTTCTCTGACCCTTTCTCTTGGTGCAATTATGTATGTTTGATATCTTTAATAGCATAATTTTTGTTGTTTAACATGCACATTACTGCAATATACACATTTTCTCAGATTTTTATGCATATGAGAGGATTCCTTTTGTTGTCTATTATCTAGCTAGATTATAGAACATGTGATAAATGTCAGATATACCCTAGCACAGTACATATCTCGAAAAAATACTAAGTGCTTCAAAGTCACTGCTCAATCTAACGGTTCTCTTGAAGCCGAAGAAATTGAAGATCTCTTAAAAATAAATGCCATCAGATAAATCCTCATCCTTAATTTAAAAGCAGCCATTTTTTTCCAACTTTTCAATTCCCACAATAACCCTAACATTGAAACCATCATTTTAAATCATGGTGGGATGGGGACCATCCTCGCCATCCTATCCCGTGTCTATGAGAAAATGGGAATGGAATGCAAGCGGGAATCCAAAACCCATCATCCACATGTAGAAGAAAAGGAGAGAAAGAAAGGAAGAATGAAGAAAAGGAAGAAAAAAGAAGGAAAAAGGGGGGGAAAAAAAGGATGGAAAGAATGAAGAATGAAGAAAAGAAGAAAGAAAAAAAAAAGAAGAAAAAGAAAGGAAGAATGAAAAAGAAAAGAAAAAAGGAAAAAAAAAAACCGAAAGAAAGAAAAAAAAATAAATAAAGGAAAGAAGAAGGGATAATGGACAAGGCAGAACAGTTGGATATCCTGTTCTATAAAATAACCGGAGCACCTCTGTTCCATGGGATTAAACACCATGGTTTAAACCATGCTAGGCTTGTACAGAAAAGCATCCTAACCTTGCTGGTTTCTAAGTCCAAGGAAGAAACTCTCTTAAGCTGGGAGTTCTATGATTCCAAGAGCTCCATAGCTTCCAAAATCCAAACACATTGATTTATTAGTCACAGCCAAACAAAGGATTATCCAGACAAAGAAAATGATACACCAAATAAATCTTAAAATATGTCATGAGAAAGGCATATCAGCAACAATCCATATCAAAATCTTTTTAAAATTTATCCTCTATCTCATATCTTTAGTAGTAGCCACGAGATTATAAGTGACAGCCAAAAAAGAAAGGAAATAAACCTCAGGACAATGATGCATATCCCCTTGCTTTCGTGCTGGAATAAGCCTTCTCTAGAACCCTTGCTGGATCAATGAACCCCTACGGCTCTTCTCGAATTGCAGTCACTGAATTAGACATAAGCTCCCGAGCATATTGCCCTGCATCAACTCCATGGTCTGCCCAACAACCAATGCCATCAGCGACACCAACAACTTGCTCACCAACACATATGAAATGAGCATCCTCCCCACCAGTTTCCTCCTTATTTGGGTGTGGCAGATAACAAGATCCAGAGAGCAGCTTCAAAGACCTATCAGCTAGTACGTTTTTGTAATCCAAAAAAACAGAGAATTTGTCCAACTCGTAGAAGCAGCCTCACAAGCAAAATATTTCCATATTAAATGCCTGAGCTAACTTCACAAGATCTTATCATATACACAAAGAAAACTTCTGCAGTTTACAAGGAAAATATAAAATTTCAGCAGGATGGAGAAATCATGAGAGCTAGTAAGCCATCAAGTTCAGATGGGAAAAAAAAGCCGATTACTAGAAAACTCTCAAAATTCTATCAGTAAACTATGATATCAAGGTTAGTAATAAACTCAATGACTGACATAGCCTAGTTTGCAGATTTGACACAGGAGCAATTTAAGCTAAGGGTAATGATCAATTTTTTATGTCAATTAAAAAGAGGACTTTGAGTTCTAATACATGGAAAATACACAGCAACAACTGAAAAAATAGATAAGCTACAGAACTGAAGACAATGTTGGAAAACAGAAGGGTGTTTCCATGAAGAACTCAATTAACCTTAATAATTGACTGAAACAAAGCCAGACCAAAAAGGCCAAAAAAACTAAATGCCATCCCGTGTACCATTATCTCTTTGGAATTGTACAGTAGTGGAAAGAGGTAGTGATCCATCAGCACCATCAGACTGGCGTCACTATCATTTCACGTGGTTGGCCTCCAAGCGTCGTCTAGTGTGTTTTAGTCCAAGCAGGGCCCGTGATGAACGAAAGGAAATTAAATCAATCACTAAGACAGTGGTTCCGCTGTCCTCAGCCGATCATTTCACGTGGTTGGCCTCCAGGCGTCGCCTAGTATATTTTAGTCCAAGCAGCAGAGCTCGTGATCGACGAAAGGAAATTAAATCAATCACTAAGACAGTGGTTCCTCTGTCCTCAGCCGATCATTTCAAGTGGTTGGCCTCCAAGCGTCTAAGTGATGTCGCATCAAGTTGTGGAGTCTCTTAGATCCAAAGACAACAGAATGCGACGAAAAAATTTATTTGCAACGTTTGGCCTGTTTCTCCGTTGTTTCTCTCTCTTCCCCTTCTGATTGGTGTCCGATTGTCGTTTAGCATCCCTGAAAAAATGTCGACTTTCTGCTTCTTCTGTGAGAGTCGACTCTAACAGTCTCGGAGTCGACTCTAAAGTCTGTGCCAGTTCCGAAGTCGGCTCTGTGATTCTCGGAGTCGACTCTAATGTCTGCAATTCTTACCTAGACATTAGATTCGATTCAAAACACAATGTAACTTCTGATTTGATCATTCAATAGTCTTATAATCTGAAACACTAAATCAAAATCATCAGAGCCTTCAAGAGTTATACTCAGATAGTTTTGTTAATCATCAAAATCATCAATTGGGTCAACAACACCAAATAAATCTTAAAATATGTCATGAGAAAGGCATATCAGCAACAATCCATATCAAAATCTTTTTAAAATTTATCCTATATCTCATATCTTTAGTAGTAGCCACGAGATTATAAGTGACAGCCAAAAAAGAAAGGAAATAAACCTCAGGACAATGATGCATATCCCCTTGCTTTCGTGCTGGAATAAGTCTTCTCTAGAACCCTTGCTGGATCAATGAACCCCTACGGCTCTTCTCGAATTGCAGTCACTGAATTAGACATAAGCTCCCGAGCATATTGCCCTGCATCAACTCCATGGTCTGCCCAACCATCAACGCCATCAGCGACACCAACGGCTTGCTCACCAACACATATGAAATGAGCATCATCCCCACTAGTTTCACTACAAAAGAAATGATGGGTAACGACGCTTTTCTCCCGACGCTATGATGGAGCGTGGGGAATTTTTGAATCAGGCCGACGCTTTTTTAAAGCGTCGAAAGAAAATAAGTTTTAACGATGCTTTTAAGCGTTGGCATTATATTTTTTATGCCAACGCTTAAAAGCGTCGGCATTCTAATATTTTAATACGATGCCAATGCTAAAAGCGTCGTCATTGTATTTTTTTTTAACCCCTTGGGCGGGATCAGTCTTCTGTTTCAATTTTTAAGCTCGCGCCAAAATATTTCGGAAGATCGAAATAGAAAACTCTATTTCCCGTCCACTTCCTCTTCCTCATCCTTGTCAGTTGCCACGGCTTCCTCCTCCGACTATGACCATCTCTCCCACCGGATGACCAAGGCCCATGAGCACGGCCACCTTTCCCTCCACTACGGCCACTAGCAGCAGCAACAACAACAGCGGAGGGCTGAAGAGCACCGAGGGAGATCGTGGAGGTTCAGGGGGCCACATTGTTCGCTCCACCGGGCGCAAGGACCGCCACAGCAAAGTATTCTTATTTCACTCCATTTTTAGCTATCGGACCCAAAGATTTTTGGCTGGGGATGGATTCGCTTTAGCCTCGTTGGCATCTCATCACCGATCGTGGTGGGGCGAGGCATGGGAAGCGTAGCGAGTGTAGTCTCCCAGAGCTGTTGCTGTACTTGGTACCGAGGCTTCTTCCAGCGCCAGCCCTCTCTTCCTCCTCTCCTCTTCTTTGTCCCTACTTGCAAATTCAAGTCCTCGATCCCCAGGTTTGCTTCCTTCTCCTTTATATCTTTCTTCTCTCTTCGTTTTCCCACCTTACCTTCCTTGAGTCCTTTCTTCTTCATAATTATCTGGGGCTATTGTTCGTTCCTTTTGGAAAATAGGTGTTTCGTCTTTCTTCTATGATATTCTCCTTGGAGTTCTTTTGATATGTCCGTGAATTTGTTAGATTTGCCTGAAACTTTGGCAAATTCCGTTGCTTTTCGATTCACTGATGCTAAGTGTTGTAAAATGTGCGAAGGTTGCGGATTTCTAAAGGTCAGAGAGCAATCGGACATGTCATCTGTTTGAGCACATCTTCATCTAAGGTTGTTTGCTTTGCCAATCCACGCTTTCTTCCAAAATTGATCGATACTATTTCTTTTCGGATTATAGTTTGTTTTACTCTTGTTCAATTTCTCCCTCCCCACACACCCTCCTTTTTTAACTAAGTGATGCTGTGATTTGAGATCTGAGAAATCATGCCGTTCTTCCTGCTCTTCTTTCCTATTATGCTTATAAAGTTGGAACAGTTGGCAATGAACCCATTGTTTATATTGTGTCTTGCGTTGGTCATGAAAATGGTGATTTTTCTTTATCCTAATTTTTGGCTGTTACTTGAGATAAGATTATGACTCAAGATAGGGTTCCTTGTTAATTAGAAGTGCAGACGTTTTTAGCTGGGGACGAGTGATTTTTCTTTATCCTAATTTTTCTTTCCCTTTTTTTCCAATCTTTTCCCTTCTCTGTTTCTTTTAAACCTCTGTTTGAACAGGGGGTGGTGGAGACCCCACGCCAACGTTATGGATCTTGAGGAACAGGGGCTTGAATTGCCAGCAAGTGGCAAGGTCAAGAGGCAAGAAGCCACCACATCTTCTTCCCATGAGCCCAGCTTCCTCTTTTGGATTTGTTTTTTTTTTTTTTTAAAAGAAATTTTGCCGACGCTTTAAAGCGTCGGTAAATTAGATATTTTTTTAAAAAAAATATTGCCGACGCTTTAAAGCGTCGATAAATTTATTAATTTTTTTTAAAAAAATATTGCCGACGCTTTAAAGCGTCGGCAAGATCAAGATTTGCCGTCGCTTCTAAGCGTTGGAACGTCTCGACGCTTTGCCGACGCTTTTTCAAAGCGTCGGCAAAATACGTCTCCACCCCAAGTTTCTCGACGCGTATAAAAGCGTCGGGACAATATTTTCCGACGCTTTTAAGCGTCGGCAAACTATATTTTTAGCGTCGTAGTAGCATGAATTTGTTGTAGTGTTTCCTCCTTATTTGGGTGCGGCAGATAACAAGATCCAGAGAGCAGCTTCAAAGACCTATCAGCCAGTACTTTTCTGTAACCCAAAAAACAGAGAATTTATCCAACTCGTAGAAGCAGCCTCACAAGCAAAATATTTCCACATTAAATGCCTGAGTTAACTTCACAAGATCTTATCATACACACGGAGAAAACTTCTGCAGTTTATGACGAAAATATAAAATTTCAGCAGGATGGAGAAATCATGAGAGCTAGTAAGCCATCAAGTTCAGATGGAAAAAAAAAAAGCCGATTACTAGAAAACTCTCAAAATTCCTATCAGTAAATTATGATATCAAGGTTAGTAATAAACTCAATGACTGACATAGCCTAGTTTGCATATTTGACACAGGAGCAATTTAAGCTAAGGGTAATGATCAATTTTTTCTGTCAATTAAAAAGAGGACTTTGAGTTCTAATAAATGGAAAATACACAACAACAACTGAAAAAATAGATAAGCTACAGAACTGAAGACGATGTTGGAAAACAGAAGGGTGTTTCCATGAAGAACTCAATTAACCTTAATAATTGACTGAAACAAAGCTAGACCAAAAAGGCCAAAAAACTAAATGCCATCCCGTGTACCATTATCTCTTTGGAATTGTATAGTAGTGGAAAGAGGTAGTGATCCATCAGCACCATCAGACTGGCGTCACTATCATTTCACGTGGTTGGCCTCCAAGCGTCGTCTAGTGTGTTTTAGTCCAAGCAGGGCCCGTGATGAACGAAAGGAAATTAAATCAATCACTAAGACAGTGGTTCCGCTGTCCTCAACCGATCATTTCACGTGGTTGGCCTCCAGGCGTCGCCTAGTATTTTAGTCCAAGCAGGGCCTGACGAAAGGAAATTAAATCAATCACTAAGACAATGGTCCTCAGCCGATCATTTCAAGTGGTTGGCCTCCAAGCGTCTAAGTGATGTCGCATGGAGTCTCTTAGATCCAAAGACAACGGAATGCGACGAAAAAATTTATTTGCAACGTTTGGCCTTTTCTCCGTTGTTTCTCTCTCTTCCCCTTCTGATTGGTGTCCGCTTGTCGCTTAGTATCCCTCACTTATTGGGGCCCTTAAAAGCGTTTTATTGTCCATTCAATATTAGTTATTGGAGATTGAATGCGGAACTAAATTGATCCTATCCTAAATCCATTCAAAGTAATCCTATCCTAAATCCATTCAAAGTAAACTCATGATGACTAAATTGGAAATCCAATCACTCCAATATCAATTTCAAGTATTTATCCCCTAAAACCCTCTGCCTCAATGTTGGAAAGTATGGATGGGCATGATTTGAATTTGATTAGTTTTAAGTCAAAACTTAAAAATTAATTCTAGCATGATTAATTTCAAGATTTGAGATTTAGAATCAAACCAATCATGCTATAGAGCCGAATTAGAATCGAGCCATACAATAGAATTTTTTTTTAAAAAAAAACGAGCCGAATTAGAATCGAGCCATACAATAGAATTTTTTTTAAAAAAAAAAACTAGCTTGAAAACTTTTGTTTAGCCTATTTCGTCATTTTTGATGCTTCAAGAGCATGTCAAGCAGCATTTTATACGTTATTATTATTATGTAGCCTCTTAGGAAATAGGAAAGATAATAAAACCAAAAAAAAGTGTTAAAAGAAGGATTTTATTGACCGGTGCCTCATAAGCATTCATTAAGAAATATTTAATACCCCATTTACATAGCCTCCTATGAAAAATAAAAATAAAAAATAAAAAGTATTTTTTACTTTAATTTTATGCGGAAACAAGGTTTTGAAAGAAGGAAACACTGTAACTGTAATATCTTTACATATTTGTCAAGGTCCACAACACGACAAATAATGCCAAAGCCATTAGAGAAGTCATAAGACTTTTGGAAAAGTCTCAGCTGCTTCGCTTTCTTGAAAGAGCCTTTCACCGTCATATGCTTACCCAGGAAAAGCCTTTATAATAGCACATTGTCCAATTCGATCATGCAAGATTTAATCATAATTTAAAATAAAAGAATAAAAAAAGAAATTGGCAGAAAATGAATATCAAAGATCGATCATCTAAATAGGAGAAATATCCTGAAGTCACTATAGAAATGTGATCTTTAGCTTCCAGGGGCACAAAGGTAAGAAGAACTAAATTTATATTGCCAGGAACATAATGTTACAAAAAAATTGTCTCAACTTGTGTTGGAATATTGTTGCATAATTGTGTCAAAAGTAAAATTAATCAAAAGAACTAGGAGATAAAGTAATGATTTGGTCAAGGCATTTTAATGAAAAGAGAAACTTCATGTTGGCACTGTAGTCACATAATAAATAACGGGAATGTAGGGAAGCACAGGGATCTAAGAATTTGCGGATCAATTGATGGTCTAGAGAGGTAGATCATAATTTAAATGGATCAAAGTGAGGAATAAAAGTTAAGAAGAGAACTAGGAAAACAATAGTCTCTAGTACTACTTGAAAATAACGAGAATAAACTTGTATGATGAGTTTGGTGTTCCATGAATTCTTGTGCAGTGAGAGTCACGCGCAACCAGGCACAGTAGTAAACACATCAAAAAACCATCAATGGGTGCCAAAATAAAGCCAGAATTGACGGTCGAGTTAGGTTACAATTGAATGACCAGTTGAACACATGAATAATAGTCTAACTACTTCCAAAGGGCCCATCAGAGGGTGCGAATCATCTGCTGAGATAAAAGAGACGCAAGTGTCCATGGGTTTCCAACACCCAGCTGAGTCGGTGAAACTTAAATGGTTCTTGGATTGGTTACTGATACGGCTAGCCATTTCCCCGGGGTAGTATTATCTTCTGCGCGGTTTTCGAAAGGAATGATGTGACAACAAAACCCAAGGCCAGCGTCGGCCAATGATGTGACAACAAAACCCAAGGCCAGCGTCGGCCAATGATGTGACAACAAAACCCAAGGCCAGCGTCGGCCCCCAGCGTCGGCCTCCAGCGTCGGCCTCCAGCGCCGGCCTCCAGCGCCGGCCTCCAGCGCCGGCTTTCAGCGTCGGCCTCCAGTGCCGTCCTCCAGTGTCAGCCCCCAGCGTCGGCCTCTAGCGCCGGCTTCCAGCGTCGGCCTCCAGTGCCGTCCTCCAGTGTCAGCCTCCAACGTCGGCCTCCAACAACAGCACCAAAGACCGGCACCCAGCGTCGGCATCAAAGTTATACGTTAATACCAAAGACAGATGTCCAGCATCGGCCTCTAGTGCTGGCTCCGGCGTCGGTCCTCAGCACCGACCTCCCGTGCTGGAACTCTGACTCCGGCCCCTAGCGTCGGCCTGCAGTCTCTCCCACATACACAATGTAATTTCATACAGCCGACCCCGCAATCTAAGCACCTCGCTCACCAAAATCACGGGCAAGTGTTAGCCTGATAGGCAGTTACCGCTATAAGCGGCCCTTATCCAGCAACAGTCCAACGACTTGCCGTTCGATGAAACATCACAACAGGACGGATTCAACGGTTCCAACAGACCGAGGTAAACGGGATCCCCAACAGGTATAAAAAGAGGACCTGTGCTCCATGCAAAGGGACTCTCTCTGGAACTTCCTCTAGAACAATTCTACAAAAATCATATTCCTGTTCGACGACTCACTAACTTGGGCGTCGGAGGGTCCCCACCGAAACCACCGGTCCGGGACTTTTTGCAGGCTCCAGGAGGAAGACGGCGGTCTCTCTGCGCACATGGTGATCCTAGCCTGCCCGACGTTCATCATATGTGATTCGGCCGCAACAGATTGGCGCGCCAGGAAGGGGCAGACCAGGTCAAAAATTCTCCCTGGAACCCCTCCGATTTTGCAAAAGAAGCGATGGTGACTACGCGAGCACAAGAGGCTTCCTCCAGCCAGGCAGCCGGGCACATCCCGCGAGCTGAGCATTCGGAGGCCAACCCCCATGCTCCGCCCCCTGCACCGACAAGCCAGCCCGACCGGCTTGATGTTCTAGCCCATCAGGTCCAGGATCTGACGACGATGGTCCGGGAGCTGCAAGAGCGTTATGTGGCGGCTGTAACTCAACCCCCTATGATGGACGAAGGGGTGCGAGGAATAGTTCAGTCTCACCAAGGAGGGACCCCGCCTGAGGTCTCTCACCGCTCACCCCCGAACCTCACCACCAAGGGACCTCGAAGCGACGACGGTCTCCCTCCCGCCGCTCCGGTCATTCCCGCCACCGACTGGAGGAAAAAGAACCCAAGCGGGCGCGTTCTTTGCACCGACGATCTCATTCATCTCCTTCTTCTGACTCATCTCGAGGTGACACTCCCCGAAAAATCACCCATCGGGCTGAGCAAAGGCTTGACGATTATCATCGACGGTTGGACGAGCTCAGCCGCCGGATCGCCGATCCTTACACGGCCGAGTATGAGCATCGCCCCCCGCTTTCTCGCCGTATCATGAAGGAACCGGTTCCACCCCGGTTTCGTCTCCCTCAGTTGGATCCATATGATGGAACGACGGACCCCCTGGACCATCTGAAAAGCTACAAAGTCCTCATGTAGGTCCAGGGGCGACGGACTCCTTGTTATGCGTCGCCTTCCCGGCCACGCTCCGCAAGGCGGTGCGCGCGTGGTACTCCCGTCTGCCCCCACGCAGCATCAGCTCATTTCGTCAACTTGAGCATCCTTCCTGGCTCATTTTGATGCCTGTCGAAAGATCCCATAAGTTGCGGATAGCCTCTTTGCTGTCCAGCAGAAGAGTGGCGAGACCTTAAAGGATTTCGTCGCTCGATTTAAAGAAGCGGCGCTGGAGGTGTACAACCTGGAAGACTCCGTAGCCACCTTGGCCCTGAAGAGAGGACTTCGCCCATCCAGATTCGCTTACTCCCTGGATAAGAAGCCTCCGCACTCCTACGCCGAGCTTCTGGGCCGGGCACAGAAGTACATTCGTGCTGACGAAGCAGATTCCTCCAAGAGAGAAGTTGACAAGAATTCCGGTAATAAACCGCCGCCTTCTAACCGCGCTGGTGCACAACCACGGAAGCCCGAGCCTCCATGACGCTCAGATCGCCGGCCACAGGCGCTGATTCCTAAAGAGCAGTTCACTCCTCTCATGGCTCCCATCTCCCACATCCTACTGGAGATTGAGGAGGAACCATATTTCAAGCGTCCAGCTCCCTTGAAGTCCGGGGGCCCCCGTAACAAGGAGTTTTATTGCCGGTACCACCGGGACTACGGCCACGACACCAAAGACTGCCGCCATCTAAAAAAGGCCATCGAGGAGCTGGTTCAGCAAGGCCACTTGGGCAAGTTTGTTCGAAGGGAGAATCTCCCCGCGATGGGCCCCATGGTGCCCCCAGGTTGCCCGGCTGGCATGGATAATACCCCAACTGAAAAGACCATAGCTATAATCTCTTGGGGAACGGATGGTGGTTCGAAGAGGTCGCGAGAGGGAATAGACTCTGTAATACTTTTCTTCGGAAAGGATCTAGATGGGGTAGTTAATAAACATGACGACAGCATCGTGGTGTCCATGACTATAGCAAAACACCCTGTAAAAAGAATTTTAATTGATAGTGGGAGCTCCGTAGATGTCTTGAGTTATGAAGCTTTTGTTCGGATGAACTTATCAAGGTCTTTACTCCGACCTGTTACCACACCGCTAATGGGCTTCACGGGAGACTCAGTGAGCGTCGAAGGCGAAATTGCTCTCCCGGTCACGGCTGGAACCCCTCCATGTCAAAGCACCGTGGTCATCAGCTTCTTGGTGGTCCGGGTCCCGCTAGCTTATAACGCCATCTTAGGAAAACTGGGATTGAATCTGCTAGATGCCGTGATCTCCACTAAGAGATTATTGGTAAGGTTTCCCACCAATGAAGGGATCGGAGAAATGAAGGGGGAGCAAAGCCCACTTCCGCCTTGCTACCATCTGTCGCCCAGCCCGCTGAACGCAGAGTCAGTGATAGCCTCTGAGTCGCTCGATCCTAGGGAATTGGGAAGAAGGGGAGAGCCAGCAGAGCACCTTCTAACCCTCCCCATAGGTGATGACCCGGCAAGGACTGTTCAGCTAGGGGCGTCGCTCCCAGAAGAGGCACGCCATCAACTCCTTACTTTCCTGTGTGCCAACACCGATGTCTTCGCATGGTCATCCTCCGATATGTCGGGCGTCCCTGAAGAAGTAATCACCCATCGGCTTAACCTCAAGCCAGAGTGTCGGCCAGTCCGATAGAAAAAGAGAAACTTTGCTCCAGACAGATAGAAAGCTATCGACGAGGAGATCCGCAAGTTAATGGCTGCGGGCCATATTCGGGAGGTCCACTATCCTGAATGGTTAGCTAATGTGGTGCTAGTCTGCAAGGCCAACGGAAGCTGGAGAATGTGTGTAGATTTCACCGACCTCAACAAGGCATGCCCCAAAGATAGCTTTCCCTTACCTTGAATCGATCAATTGGTGGACGCTACATCCGGCCATGAGGTCCTTAGCTTCATGGATGCTTTCTCCGGATACAACCAGATCCGGATGAATCCAGCGGATGAAGAAGCTACCTCCTTCATAACTGAAAAGGGTCTATATTGCTACAAGGTGATGCCTTTCGGGTTAAAGAATGCGGGGACCACTTACCAGAGGCTGATGAACAAGGTCTTTGAAGGTCAGATAGGGCGTAATATGGAAGTATATGTGGATGGCATGCTGACGAAAAGTGTTCATGCCAGCGACCACATCGCGGACCTGGCAGAAACTTTTGACAGCCTTCATCGGTACCAGATGAAGCTGAACCCTCGCAAGTGTGCATTTGGGGTAACAGCCGAGAATTTTTGGATTTCATGGTAACCCGGAGAGGGATTGAAGCAAACCCGGACAAAGTCCAAGCCATCTTAGACATGAGGCCTCCTGCCAACAAGAAGGAAGTACAACGCCTGACAGGAAGAATAGCTGCCCTAAGCCACTTCCTATCCAAGTCCGCTGAAAGGTGTTTTCCTTTCTTCAAGGCGCTTCGCAGAATCAACAAGTTCGAGTGGACGAAAGATTGCCAAGAGGCGTTCGAAGGGTTAAAAGAATTCTTATCCACCCCGCCGCTGCTAGCCAAGCCGACGGGTGGAGAAGAACTCCTTCTGTACCTCGCGGCCTCTCCTGAAGCTGTCAGCTCTGTGCTGGCCCGTGTGGACATTGATGGCATACAATGGCCAGTATACTATACAAGCATCTGCGGCCGTACTTCCAAGCCCACCCAATCGCGGTGGTCACTGACCAGCCTCTAAAGACAGTTCTGGCTCGTCCGGATACTTCTGGCCGGCTGGCCAGGTGGGCCCTCAAGCTGGGGGAGTTTGATCTATCTTTCCGCCCTCGTTCGGTCATGAAGTCCCAAGTCTTGGCAGATTTTCTGGTCGAATGTACTTGGGGAACAGATTCACCTAAAGAACTTCTGGCGGCCACTCAACCCCTTGGAACCGGTGATGATGAGTGGGTCCTTCACGTGGATGGGGCATCGAACTCTCAAGGAAGCGGGGCAGGCCTCATCTTGGCCAACTCGGATGGGGTGGTGACTGAGTGTGTCATTCGCTTCCTCTTTCCAGCCACTAATAATCAGGCGGAATATGAGGCTTTGTTATCCGGAGTAAGATTGGCTCGAGAGCTTGGGGTGAAACGCCTTAGAGCTTTTACCGACTCTCAACTGGTTACCGGCCAGATTACAAAGGAGTACGAGGCAAAGGATCCCATCATGGCCCGCTACTTAGACGCAGTATACTCAATGGTTTCCCCATTCACTCACTTCAGCGTCAGCTACATTCCTCGACAAGATAATGCTAGAGCCGACGCCCTATCCCATCTCGCCGCCTCAGCTGATGGGATATTGGGAAAGGCTTATGTGGAGCACTTAGAAGCCCCGAGTATTGATGTACCAAGAGAAACTTTGCCAGTGGAGCAGGAGCCCTCCTGGATGGATGCCTATGTTCAATACTTTACTGAGGGCATCCTCCCAGAAGACCCTGCCGAAGCTAGGAAACTTAAAAGACGAGCCCCAAAGTTCTTCCTTATGGAGGGAAAGCTCTACCGAAGGTCATTCTCATACCCTATCCTCAGGTGTGTCGGTCCCACCGACGCCAATTATATTTTGCGAGAGATACACGAGGGGATATGCGGAAGCCATCTGGGGGGCAGGGCCCTTGCATATAAAGCTCTACGTCAAGGGTATTATTGGTTGACAATGAAAGAGGATGCATCTGAGCTCGTTAAAAGATGTGACAGCTGCCAGCGTCATGCCAACGTCCAACATCAACCGGCATCCCAGCTGACCCCCCTAGCTGCACCATGGCCCTTCGCACAGTGGGGCATGGACATCCTGGGACCTTTCCCTCCTGCCTCCGGACAACGTAAGTTCCTAGTTGTGGCCGTCGATCATTTTACTAAATGGATCGAGGCGGAAGCTCTCGCTAAGATCACGGAGGCCAAAGTAAGGGCTTTCTTTTGGAAATCCGTGGTGTGCCGGTTCGGGTTACCACACACCCTAGTTACAGACAACGGCCGACAGTTTGATAACACGGCCTTCCGGGAATTCTGCGAGGGCCTGGGCATCCGTCACCGATTCACCTCAGTAGGGCATCCCCAAACCAACGGCGCAGCCGAGGTGACCAATCGCATCATCCTCCAAGGGCTCAGGGCTCGGCTAGATAGCTGTAAAGGGCACTGGATGGAAGAACTTTCTAGTGTGCTATGGGCTTACCACACAACACCGCGAGCACCCACAGGGGAAACCCCTTTCAGCTTGGTCTTTGGGACCGAGGCGGTCATCCCCATGGAAATAGGAGCTCCTAGTCCCCGGACGGAATCATACCACGAAGAAAGCAACTCAAACCAACTAAGGGCTGATCTGGATTTGGTGAAGAATTACGAGATCAAGCGCAACTTCGTATGGCAGCGTTCCGTCATCGAGTGGCCAAACACTACAACTCTCGGGTGCGACCCAAGACATTCCGGCTAGGAGACCTTGTCCTACGAAGAGCTGAAGTGTCAAAGCCGACGAAAGGGGGCAAGCTAGCACCAAAATGGGAAGGACCATACCGTATCAAGGAGGTGCTCCACCATGGGGCGTATAAAGTCGAAGAGCTAGACGGGAAACCGCTCCCTCGAACTTGGAATGCCGACAACTTATGCCAGTACTATCAATAGAACTCTGTCGTTATTAATTTGAATCTGTTTGATGCATGAATAATAAACATGTTCTTATTTTTGAACAAGTATGTTTAACACAAGACCGGATCCGCTCCGACAGTCAAAGATCGGCTCCTCGCGCCACCACCAAAGACCGGATCCGCTCCGGAAGTCAAAGACCAACTCCGCGTTGGCACCAAAGACCGGCACTCAGCGTCGGCAATAAAGACCAACTCCACGTTGGCACCAAAGACCGGATGCACTCCGGCAGCCAAAGACCAACTCTGCGTTGGCACCTAAGACCGGCGTCCAGCGTCGGCAGTAAAGACCAACTCCGCGTTGGCACCAAAGACCAACTCCGCGTTGGCACCTAAGATCAGTGCCCAGCATCGGCAATAAAGACCAACTCCGCATTGGCACCAAAGACCGGATCCGCTCCGGCAGCCAAAGACCAACTCTGCGTTGGCACCTAAGACCGGCGCCCAGCGTCGATAGTAAAGACCAACTCCGCGTTGGCACCAAAGACCAACTTCGCGTTGGCACCTAAGACCGGCGCCCAGCGTCAGCAATAAAGACCAACTCCGCGTTGGCACCAAAGACCGGATCCGCTCTGGCAGCCAAAGACCAACTCTGCGTTGGCACCCAAGACCGGCATCCAGCGTCGGCAATAAAGATCAACTTCGCGTTGGCACCTAAGACCGGCGCCCAGCATCGACAATAAAGACCAACTCCGCGTTGGCACCAAAAGACCGGATCCGCTCCGGCAGCCAAAGACCAACTCTGCTTTGGCACCTAAGATCGGCACTTAATGTCGGCAGCCAAAGACCAACTCTGCGTTGGCACCTAAGACCGGCGCCCAGCATCGGCAATATAGACCAACTCTGCGTTGGCACCTAAGACCGGCGCCTAGCGTCGGTAATAAAGACCAACTCCACATTGGCACCTAAGACCGGCGCCCAGCGTCGGCAATAAAGACCAACTCCGCGTTGGCACCAAAAGACTGGATCCGTTCCGGCAGCCAAAGACCAACTCTGCGTTGGCACCTAAGACCGGCACTTAACGTCGGCAGCCAAAGACCAACTCTGCGTTGGCACCTAAGATCGGCGCCCAGCGTCGGTAATATAGACCAACTCCGTGTTGGCACCTAAGACCGGCGCCCCACGTTGGCAATAAAGACCAACTCCGCGTTGGCACCAAAGACCGGAACCTAACGTCGGCAGTAAAGATCAACTCCGCTTTGGCACCTAAGACCGGTGCCCAGCGTCGGTAATAAAGACCAACTCCACGTTGGCACCAAAGACCGGATCCGCTCCGGCAGCCAAAGACCAACTCTGCGTTGGCACCTAAGACCGGCGCCCAGCGTCGGCAATAAAGACCAACTCCGTGTTGGCACCTAAGACCGGCGCCCCGCGTCAGCAATAAAGACCAACTCCGCGTTGGCATCAAAGACCGGCACTTAACGTCGGCAGTAAAGACCAACTACGCGTTGACACTAAGGACCAGCGCCCCGCGTTGGCAATAGCAACTGACACCCCGGTACCACCGGATATTGGCCTTATCAACACTTAGGACAGCATCACGGCTCGCGGTCCTATTTAGCGTAACCTACTGTACATAATCCTATCAATTGGCGGTTCACAGCAGTTCGAACAAATGAAGTTAATCATAATCAAAGGGGTGAAAGAGATTGAAAACCTTCATTGATAGTAAAGGTTACAAAATTGTCGGCTCAGGTCAGGCACAACCGATACAAGGAGAAAAATCAAAAGCTGTTAATGACCATCCGGAGCTGGGGCGTCATCCTCAGGGACATCGTCGGGCTTCAGCCCCTCGATATCCTCCAGGTCGTAAAGCTCCTGGATTTTATCTTTACAGTCTTGGAAGCCGGCGTCATAAGCTAGCGCCGCTGACTCGGCTACCTCATTATCGAAGGCTTCGGATTTCTTATAATCTTCTACGGCATCGGCCCCCTTCTTTTCAGCCTCGATGGCCCTCCTCTGGGCCTCCGCCACTGTCGCCTCCAGATCCAAGATGGCTTCCCTGGCCGCATTTGTCTCAGCGGAGGCAGAACTCAGTTGAGTTTTTAAAACATATACCTCCAGTTCTGCCGCCCCCAGCTTCTCCTCAGCCGCTCTTTGTTTTTCCTCTGCCACCTGAGCATTGTCTAGCTCATTGGTGGCACGGCGCTGAGCAACCTCCAGCGCATATTCAGCCTTTTCGGCTCGAAGCTGAGTAGCCTCGATCTCACCCTTCAAGGTGGCCCGAGTATCCTCTAGAGCCATTGCCGCCTTCTCTGCTTTGACTTGGAGGGAGATCATCTCCTCCCGCGCTTGTTCAATGGCGGTGTCGCTCAGAGTCCAGAGTTTTTAAGGGCGACGAGAGAATTCAAGGCCTGAAAAAAAAAAAAAAAGTATCTAGATATAAAGAAAGAAAAGGAGGGGAAGGAAAAGGACAATAAGGGCACAAAAACTCACCCAGAGATGCGCCACCGAGGCTTCACGAAAAAAGGCAACACACCCTTGACCTCGGAGGTATTCTTGCACCTCATCCACCGAGGCTTCCTCTATGACCCGTGTAGCCCAACGGCTGTGGTTTGCTAGCAGCGACTGGAAGGAAGGATCGACGCCCCTACCTTCCCTGGACGTCGGCCCTATAGAGGCTGATTCCGCCTTTGAGCCTGCCACCTTCGGCTCTTTCACTGGCAGAGGCGCTTCGACTGTCGCCCCCGCGGGGGGTAGGGCAGTGATTGGAGTCGCCACCATTGCTGCCGAAGTTTTGTCCATCTCTTTGAACGTGGGAGACGGCGTCTCTCCCTCGGGAGATAAGTCGAGCAAGATAATCGGAGGACCCAAAGCTGGAGATTCTTCCTTCGGTGGATTCCATTCCACCTCACCGGCCTCGGCCTTCGCCGCGTCTGCCGTGATGGATTTGTCGGCTTGGATTTGAGCCGCCTCGCTTACGCGCAAGGATTCCACTGTTTTGGCCCCCTGGGCCTCGGCCTCCTCAGCGTCGGCCCGTTTGGGGCCGCCTTTCTTCAAGACCTTGGCACGGAGGGGCTTCACGACTTTAGCCCCTCCGATGTTGACCTCCCCAGCGTCGGTCTCCCTAGCGCCGACCCTCCCAACGTCGGCCCTCCGGGGAACCTTAGCGGCGGCCCTTCCTTCGGCAGGAGGCACGGTCTCGGCAGCCTTCCTCTTCCTGGCGGCCACCTGTTTAAGCTTATGCAGCGTCGGCGCCATCCCTACACAATCAAAGGATAGTTAAGAAAAAAAAAAAAGGAAGAGAAAGAGAAGCAGAGGAGAAGAGAGGCGAGTAGTCTAATGCTCACCCCTCGCGGGAATTAGACCGGCACGGTGAAGATTCTCCTCGGCTAGAAGCTTATTACACCGAGGAATGTCGGCAGTCAGAAGCTGCCCAAACGCCATTCGGTCTCGTGGAAGGATGGAGGGGTCCCTATTGGCGTTGATGTTTGGTATCCCCCAGCTTCCGCGAACCCCGCTGATGTCCGCAAAGAAAAACTTGTCCTTCCACCCTTTAACAGAGGAAGGAAGGCATGGTTTAAGAATCCTATTGGACCTAGGAGTGAAGGACCACCAGCCTGACTGTTTGCGAAGGGTATAGAAGCTGCGGAATAGGGAAATACTAGCCTCAATGCCCTGCAGGTGGCAAAGTACTAAAAAACCAACAATGGTTCGGATAGAGTTGGGAACTAGTTGGGAAGGGGTCAAGGAGTACCGATCTAGAAGATTAAGAATGAAAGGATGGATCGGTAACCGGAGCTCGGCCTTAAAAAAGGCTCCGTACAAAGCAACCCTTCCGGTACGGGAAGAGGTTGCCATGTCGTTAGGGGTAGGAAAGAAAAGATGAAGGTCTGGAGGGAAGCCATACCTGGCCTTTAAGTTTGCTATGTCTTGAGCAGACTTGGAGGACACAGTCCCCTCGGGGGACTCCTTGGCAACCCTAGAAGAACCGGCAGCCACCAACCGGTTCCGGACGGAAGTCCGCCCGCCGGCCAAACGAATCCCGGTTAGGGGACGGTTGACTGGTCGTGGCTCCGGTGAGTGGTGAGAAGAAGGGGTGGACCATTGGCTGGACAGGGAATCGGAAGTCTGGGAAGGATGATGGGAACCCCCCCCAAGAACCGAAAATGGAGCAAGAAGGAGAGGAAGCCATGGGAACTAACCTGAAAAGAAAAACTTGAGCCAAGAACAGAGCACGGAGAGAATGGACGAGAGATAGAAACGCTGGCGGACTCAAAAGAGGGCAACGGCAAAGAAGTGGGGAAGATAGGAAGATAAGGGCTATTTGTCCTCATGACGCAATCTTGAAACACCCCACAATCGTCCGATCTGACCATGCGTCCACCTTCAGTTGGGAGACGCTTCGATAACCTGCCAATGCGATAAGCTCGAAAAGACCACCAATGGAAAGGGGGAGTTAACCTTATCGCAATGATACCGTTCGCCTTTTCGTAGCACTGCCCGAGGGAAATCCTCCCTAATCCCAACAAAGGCGAAATAATGGCACAAAAACCGGCCACCAAGAGGATATTCACACCCCTTTCACGGGTAAGTGAACGCTCACCCATCTCAGGGGCGGGGGGCATCTGATACGGCTAGCCATTTCTCCGGGGTAGTATTATCTTCTGCGGTTTTCGAAAGCAATGATGTGACAACAAAACCCAAGGCCAGCGTTGGCCAATGATGTGAGAACAAAACCCAAGGCTAGCGTCGGCCAATGATGTGACAACAAAACCCAAGGCCAGCGTCGGCCCCCAGCGTCGGCCTCCAGCGTCGGCCTCCAGCGCCGGCCTCCAGCGCTGGCTTCCAGCATCGGCCTCCAGTGCCGTCCTCCAGTGTCAGCCCCCAGCGTCGGCCTCCAGCACCGGCTTCCAGCGTCGGCCTCCAGTGCCATCCTCCAGTGTCAGCCTCCAGCGTCGGCCTCCAACAACAGCACCAAAGACCGGCACCCAGTGTCGGCATCAAAGTTATACGTTAACACCAAAGAAAGACATCCAGCGTCGGCCTCTAGTGCCAGCCCCGGCGTCGGTCCTCAGCACCGACCTCCCGTGCTGGAACTCTGACTCTGGCCCCTAGCGTCGGCCCGCAGTCTCTCCCACATACACAATGTAATTTCATACAGCCGACCCCGCAATCTAAGCACCTCGCTCACCAAAATCACGGGCAAGTGTTAGCCTGATAGGCAGTTACCGCTATAAGCGGCCCTTATCCAGCAACAGTCCAATGACTTGTCGTTCGATGAAACATCACAACAGGACGGATTCGACGGTTCCAACAGACCGAGGTAAACGGGATCCCCAACAGGTATAAAAAGAAGACCCGTGCTCCATGCAAAGGGACTCTCTCTGGAACTTCCTCTAGAACAATTCTACAAAAATCATATCCCTGTTCGACGACTCACTAACTTGGGCATCGGAGGGTCCCCACCGGAACCACCGGTTCGGGACTTTTTGCAGGCTCCAGGAGGAAGACGGCGATCTCTCTGCGCACACGGTGATCCTAGCCTGCCCGACGTTCATCATATGTGATTCGGCCGCAACAGATTGGCGCGCCAGGAAGGGGCAGACCGGGTCAAAAATTCTCCCTGGAACCCCTCCGATTTTGCAAAAGAAGCGATGGTGACTACGCGAGCACAAGAGGCTTCCTCCAGCCAGGCAGCCGGGCACATCCCGCGAGCTGAGCATTCGGAGGCCAACCCCCATGCTCCGCCCCCTGCACCGACAAGCCAGCCCGACCGGCTTGATGTTCTAGCCCATCAGGTCCAGGATCTGACGACGATGGTCCGGGGGCTGCAAGAGCGTTATGTGGCGGCTGTAACTCAACCCCCTGTGATGGACGAAGGGGTGCAAGGAACAGTTCAGTCTCACCAAGGAGGGACACCGCCTGAGGTCTCTCACCGCTCACCCCCCGAACCTCACCACCAAGGGACCTCGAAGCGACGATGGTCTCCCTCTCGCCGCTCCGGTCGTTCCCACCACCGATTGGAGGAAAAAGAACCCAAGCGGGCGCATTCTTTGCACCGGCGATCTCATTCATCTCCTTCTTCCGACTCATCTCGAGGTGACGCTCCCCGAAAAACCACCCATCGGGCTGAGCAAAGGCTTGACGATTATCATCGATGGTTGGACGAGCTCAGCCGCCGGATCGCCGATCCTTACGGCCGAGTATGAGCATCGCCCCCCGCTTTCTCGCCGTATCATGGAGGAACGGGTTCCACCCCGGTTCCGTCTCCCTTAGTTGGATCCATATGATGGAACGACGGACCCTCTGGACCATCTAGAAAGCTACAAAGTCCTTATGCAGGTCCAGGGGGCGACGGACTCCTTGTTATGCGTCGCCTTCCCGGCCACGCTCTGCAAGGCAGCGCGCGCGTGGTACTCCGTCTGCCCCCACGCAGCATCAGCTCATTTCGTCAACTTTAGCGATCCTTCCTGGCTCATTTTGATGCCTGTCGAAAGATCCCACGAGTTGCGGATAGCCTCTTTGCTGTCCAGCAGAAGAGTGGCGAGACCTTAAAGGATTTCGTCGCTCGATTTAAAGAAGCGGCGCTGGAGGTGTACAACCTGGAAGACTCCGTAGCCACCTTGGCCCTGAAGAGAGGACTTAGCCCATCCAGATTCGCTTACTCCCTGGATAAGAAGCCTCCGCGCTCCTACGCCGAGCTTCTGGACCGAGTACAGAAGTACATTCGCGCTGACGAAGCAGATTCCTCCAGGAGAGAAGTTGACAAGAATCTCGGTAATAAACTGCCACCTTCTGACCGCGCTGGTGCACAACAACGGAATCCCGAGCCTTCACGGCGCTCAGATCGCCGGCCACAGGCGCTGGTTCCTAAAGAGCAGTTCACTCCTCTCATGGCTCCCATCTCTCACATCCTACTGGAGATTAAGGAGGAACCATATTTCAAGCGTCCGGCTCCCTTGAAGTCAGGGGGCCCCCGTAACAAGGAGTTTTATTGCCGGTACCACTGGGACTACGGCCACGACACCGAAGACTGCCGCTATCTAAAAAAGGCCATCGAGGAGCTGGTTCAGCAAGGCCACCTGGGCAAGTTTGTTCGAAGGGGGAATCTCCCCGCGACGGGCCCCACGGTGCCCCCAGGTCGCTCGGCTGGCATGGATAATACCCCAACTGAAAAGACCATAGCTATGATCTCTTGGGGAACGGATGGTGGTTCGAAGAGGCCGCGAGAGGGAATAGACTCTGTAATACCTTTCTTCAGAAAGGATCTAGATGGGGTAGTTAATAAACATGACGACAGCGTCATGGTGTCCATGACTATAGCAAAACACACTGTAAAAAGAATTTTAATTGATAGTGGGAGCTCCGTAGATGTCTTGAGTTATGAAGCTTTTGTTCGGATGAACTTATCAAGGTCTTTACTCCGACCTGTTACCACACCGCTAATGGGCTTCATGGGAGACTCAGTGAGCGTCGAAGGCGAAATTGCTCTCCCGGTCACGGCTAGAACCCCTCCATGTCAAAGCACCGTGGTCATCAACTTCTTGGTGATCCAGGTCCCGCTAGCTTATAATGCCATCTTGGGAAGACTGGGATTGAATCTGCTAGATGCCGTGATCTCCACTAAGAGATTATTGGTAAGGTTTCCCACCAATGAAGGGATCGGAGAAATGAAGGGGGAGCAAAGCCCACTTCCGCCTTGCTACCATCTGTCGCCCAGCCCGCTGAACGCAGAGTCAGCGACAGCCTCTGAGTCGCTCGATCCTAGGGAATTGGGAAGAAGGGGAGAGCCGGCAGAGCACCTTCTAACCCTCCCCATAGGTGATGACCCGGCAAGGACTGTTCAGCTAGGGGCGTCGCTCCCAGAAGAGGCACGCCATCAACTCCTTACTTTCCTGCGTGCCAACACCGACGTCTTCGCATGGTCATCCTTCGACATGCCGGGCGTCCCTGAAGAAGTAATCACCCATCGGCTTAACCTCAAGCCAGAGTGTCGGCCGGTCCGACAGAAAAAAAGAAACTTTGCTCCAGACAGACAGAAAGCTATCGACGAGGAGATCCGCAAGTTAATGGCTGCGGGCCATATTCGGGAGGTCCACTATCCTGAATGGTTAGCTAATGTGGTGCTAGTCCGTAAGGCCAACGGAAGCTGAAGAATGTGTGTAGATTTCACTGACCTCAACAAGGCATGCCCCAAAGATAGCTTTCCCTTACCTCGAATCGATCAATTGGTGGACGCTACATCCGGCCATGAGGTCCTTAGCTTCATGGATGCTTTCTCCGGATACAACCAGATCCGAATGAATCCGGCGGATGAAGAAGCTACCTCCTTCATAACTGAAAAGGGTCTATATTGCTACAAGGTGATGCCTTTCGGGTTAAAGAATGTGAGGGCCACTTACCAGAGGCTGATGAACAAGGTCTTTGAAGGTTAGATAGGGCGTAATATGGAAGTATATGTGGATGACATGCTGATGAAAAGTGTTCATGCCAGCGACCACATCGCGGACCTGGCAGAAACTTTTGACAGCCTTCGTCGGTACCAGATGAAGCTGAACCCTCACAAGTGTGCATTTGGGGTAACAGCCGGAAAGTTTTTGGGTTTCATGGTAACCCGGAAAGGGATTGAAGCAAACCCGGACAAAGTCCAAGCCATCTTAGACATGAGGCCTCCTGCCAACAAGAAGGAAGTACAACGCCTGATAGGAAGAATAGCCACCCTAAGCCGCTTCCTATCCAAGTCCGCTGAAAGGTGTTTGCCTTTCTTCAAGACGCTTCACAGAATCAACAAGTTCGAGTGGACGAAAGATTGCCAGGAGGCATTCGAAGGGTTAAAAGAATTCTTATCCACCCCGCCACTGCTAGCCAAGCCGATGGGTGGAGAAGAACTCCTTCTGTACCTCGCGGCCTCTCCTGAAGCTGTCAGCTCTGTGCTGGCCCGTGTGGACATTGATGGCACACAATGGCCAGTATACTATACAAGTAAGGTGCTTCATGACGCAGAGACTCGATACTCAAACATGGAAAAAATCATCTTTGCATTAATCGTGTCTGCCCAGCATCTGCGGCCGTACTTCCAAGCCCACCCGATCGCGGTGGTCACTGACCAGCCTCTAAAGATAGTTCTGGCTCGTCTGGATACTTCTGGCCAGCTGGCCAGGTGGGCCCTCAAGCTGGGGGAGTTTGATCTGTCTTTCCGCCCTCGTTCGGCCATGAAGTCCCAAGTCTTGGCAGATTTTCTGGTCGAATGTACTTGGGGAACAGATTCACCTAAAGAACTTCCGGCGGCCACTCAACCCCTTGGAACCGGTGATGATGAGTGGGTCCTTCACGTGGATGGGGCATCGAACTCTCAAGGAAGCGGGGCAGGCCTCATCTTGGCCAACTCGGATGGGGTGGTGACTGAGTGTGCCCTTCGCTTCCTCTTTCCAGCCACTAATAATCAGGCGGAATATGAGGCTTTGTTATCCGGAGTAAGATTGGCTCGAGAGCTTGGGGTGAAATGCCTTAGAGCTTTTACCGACTCTCAACTGGTTGCCGGCCAGATTACAAAGGAGTACGAGGCAAAGGATCCCATCATGGCCCGCTACTTAGACGCAGTGTACTCAATGGTTTCCCCATTCACTCACTTCAGCGTCAGCTACATTCCTCGACAAGAGAATGCTAGAGCCGACGCCCTATCCCATCTCGCCGCCTCAGCTGATGGGATATTGGGAAAGGCTTATGTGGAGCACTTAGAAGCCCTGAGTATTGATGTACCAAGAGAAACTTTGCCAGTGGAGCAGGAGCCCTTCTGGATGGATGCCTATGTTCAATACTTTACTGAGGGCATCCTCCCAGAAGACCCTGCCAAAGCTACGAAACTTAAAAGAAAAGCCCCAAAGTTCTTCCTTATGGAGGGAAAGCTCTACCGAAGGTCATTCTCATACCCTATCCTCAGGTGTGTCGGTCCCACCGATGCCAATTATATTTTGTGAGAGATACACGAGGGGATATGCGGAAGCCATCTGGGGGGCAGGGCCCTTGCATATAAAGCTCTACGTCAAGGGTATTATTGGTTGACAATGAAAGAGGATGCATCTGAGCTCGTTAAAAGATGTGACAGCTGCCAGCGTCATGCCAACGTCCAACATCAACCGGCATCCCAGCTGACCCCCCTAGCTGCACTGTGGCCCTTCGCACAGTGGGGCATGGACATCCTGGGACCTTTCCCTCCTGCCTCCGGACAACGTAAGTTCCTAGTTGTGGCCGTCGATCATTTTACTAAATGGATCGAGGCGGAAGCTCTCGCTAAGATCACGGAGGCCAAAGTAAGGGCTTTCTTTTAGAAATCCGTGGTGTGCCGGTTCGGGTTATCACACACCCTAGTTACAGACAACGGCCGATAGTTTGATAACACGGCCTTCCGGGAATTCTGCGAGGGCCTGGGCATCCATCACCGATTCACCTCAGTAGGGCATCCCCAAACCAACAGCGCAGCCAAGGTGACCAATCGCATCATCCTCCAAGGGCTCAGGGCTCGGCTAGATAGCTATAAAGGGCGCTGGGTGGAAGAACTTTCTAGTGTGTTGTGGGCCTACCATACAACACCGCGAGCACCCACAGGGGAAACCCCTTTCAGCTTGGTCTTTGGGACCGAGGCGGTCATCCCCGTGGAAATAGGAGCTCCTAGTCCCCGGACGGAATCATACCATGAAGAAAGCAACTCAAACCAACTAAAGGCTGATCTGGATTTAGTGGAAGAATTGCGAGATCAAGCGCAACTTCGTATGGCAGCGTTCCGTCAGCGAGTGGCCAAACACTACAACTCTCGGGTGCGACCCAAGACATTCCGGCCAGGAGACCTTGTCCTACGAAGAGCTGAAGTGTCAAAGCCGACGGAAGGGAGCAAGCTAGCACCAAAATGGGAAGGACCATACCGTGTCAAGGAGGTGCTCCACCATGGGGCGTATAAAGTCGAAGAGCTAGACGGGAAACCGCTCCCTCGAACTTGGAATGCTGATAACTTATGCCGGTACTATCAATAGAACTCTGTCGTTATTAATTTGAATCTGTTTGATGCATGAATAATAAACATGTTCTTATTTTCGAACAAGTATGTTTAACATAAGACCGGATCCGCTCCGGCAGTCAAAGACCGGCTCCCCGCGCCGGCACCAAAGACCAGATCCTCTTCGGAAGTCAAAGACCAACTCCGCATTGGCACCAAAGACTGGCACTCAGTGTCGGCAATAAAGACCAACTTCGCATTGGCACCAAAGACCGGATCCGCTCCGGCAGCCAAAGACCAACTCTGCATTGGCACCTAAGACCGGCGCCCAGCATCGGCAGTAAAGACCAACTCCACGTTGGCACCAAAGGCCAACTCCGCGTTGGCACCTAAGACCGGCGCCCAGCGTCGGCAATAAAGACCAACTCGGCGTTGGCACCAAAGACCGGATCCGCTCCGGCAGCCAAAGACCAACTCTGCGTTGGCACCTAAGACCGGCGCCTAGCGTCGGCAGTAAAAACCAACTCCGCGTTGGCACCAAAGACCAACTCCGCGTTGGCACCTAAGACCGGCGCCCAGCGTCAACAATAAAGACCAACTCCGCGTTGGCACCAAAGACCGGATCCACTCCGGCAGCCAAAGACCAACTCTGCATTGGCACCCAAGACTGACGCCCAGCGTCGGCAAAAAGACCAACTCCGCGTTGGCACCTAAGACCGACGCCCAGCGTCGGCAACAAAGACCAACTCCGCGTTGGCACCCAAAGACCGGATCCACTCCGGCAACCAAAGACCAACTCTGCGTTGGCACCCAAGACCGGCGCCCAGCGTCGGCAATAAAGACCAACTCCGCGTTGGCACCAAAGACCGGCGCCCAGCGTCGGCAATAAAGACCAACTCCGCATTGGCACCAAAGACCGGATCCGCTCCGGCAGCCAAAGACCAACTCTGCGTTGGCACCCAAGACTGGCGCCCAGCGTCGACAATAAAGACTAACTCCGCGTTGGCACCTAAGACCGGCGCCCAGCGTCGGCAATAAAGACCAACTCCGCATTGGCACCAAAAGACCGGATCCGCTCCGGCAGCCAAAGACCAACTCTGCGTTGGCACCTAAGACCGGCACTTAACGTCGGCAGCCAAAGACCAACTCTACGTTGGCACCTAAGACCGGCGCCCAGCGTCGGCAATATAGACCAACTCCGCGTTGGCACCTAAGATCGGCGCCCCGCGTCGGCAATAAAGACCAACTCCGCGTTGGCACCAAAGACCGGCACCTAACGTCGGCAGTAAAGACCAACTCCGCTTTGACACCTAAGATCGGCGCCCAGCGTCGGTAATAAAGACCAACTTCGCGTTGGCACCAAAGACCGGATCCGCTCCGGCAGCCAAAGACCAACTCTGCGTTGGCACCTAAGATCGACGCCCAGCGTCGGCAATAAAGACCAACTCCGCGTTGGCACATAAGACCGGCACCCCGCGTCGGCAATAAAGACCAACTCCGCGTTGGCACCAAAGACCGGCACTTAATGTCGGCAGTAAAGACCAACTACGCGTTGACACTAAGGACCAGTGCCCCGCGTTGGCAATAGCAACTGACACCCGCGGTACCACCGGATATTGGCCTTATCAACACTTAGGACAGCGTCACGGCTCGCGGTCCTATTTAGCATAACCTACTGTACATAATCCTATCAATTGGCGGTTCACAGCAGTTCGAACAAATGAAGTTAATCATAATCAAAGGGGTGAAAGAGATTGAAAACCTTCATTGATAGTAAAGGTTACAAAATTGCCGACTCAGGTCAGGCACAACCGATACAAGAAGAAAAATCAAAAGCTGTTAATGACCATCCGGAGCTGGGGCGTCATCCTCAAGGACATCGTCGGGCTTCAGCCCCTCGATATCCTCCAGGTCGTAAAGCTCCTGGATTTTATCTTTACAGTCTTGGAAGCCGGCATCATAAGCTAGCGCCGCTGACTCGGCTACCTCATTATCGAAGGCTTCGGATTTCTTATAATCTTCTACGGCATCGGCCCCCTTCTTTTCAGCCTCGATGGCCCTCCTCTGGGCCTCCGCCACTATCACCTCCAGATCCAAGATGGCTTCCCTGGCCGCATTTGTCTCAGCTGAGGCAGAACTCAGTTGAGTCTTTAAAACACATACCTCCAGTTCTGCCGCCCCCAGCTTCTCCTCAGCCACTCTTTGTTTTTCCTCTACCATCTGAGCATTGTCCAGCTCATTGGCGGCACGGCGCTGAGCAACCTCCAGCGCATATTCAGCCTTTTCGGCTCGAAGCCGAGTAGCCTCGATCTCACCCTTCAAGGTGGCCTGAGTATCCTCTAGAGCCATTGCCGCCTTCTCTGCTTTGACTTGGAGGGAGACCATCTCCTCCCGCGCTTGTTCAATGGCGGTGTCGCTCAGAGTCCAGAGGTTTTTAAGGGCGATGAGAGAATTCAAGGCTTGAAAAAAAAATATATATATATAAGTATCCAGATATAAAGAAAGAAAAGGAGGGGAAGGAAAAGGACAATAAGGGCACAAAAACTCACCCAGAGATGTGGTCTCGGCAGCCTTCCTCTTCCTGGCGGCCACCTGTTTAAGCTTATGCAGCGTCGGTGCCATCCCTACACAATCAAAGGATAGTTAAGAAAAAAAAAAGGAAGAGAAAGAGAAGTAGAGGAGAAGAGAGGCGAGTAGTCTAATGCTCACCCCTCGCGGGAATTAGACCGGCACGGTGAAGATTCTCCTCGGCTAGAAGCTTATTACACCGAGGAATGTCGGCAGTTAGAAGCTGCCCAAACGCCATTCGGTCTCGTGGAAGGATGGAGGGGTCCCTATTGGCGTCGATGTTGGGTATCCCCCAGCTTCCGCGAACCCCGCTGATGTCCGCAAAGAAAAACTTATCCTTCCACGCTTTAACGGAGGAAGGAAGGCACATTTTAAGAATCCTATTGGACCTAGGAGTGAAGGACCACCAGCCTGACTGTTTGCAAAGGGTATAGAAGCTGCGGAATAGGGAAATACTAGCCTCAATGCCCTGCAGGTGACAAAGTACTAAAAAACCAACAATGGTTCGGATAGAGTTGGGAACTAGTTGGGAAGGGGTCAAGGAGTACCGATCTAGAAGATTAAGAATGAAAGGATGGATCGGTAACCGGAGCCCGGCCTTAAAAAAGGCTCCATACAAAGCAACCCTTTCGGTACAGGAAGAGGTTGCCCTGTCGTTAGGGGTAGGAAAGAAAAGATGAAGGTCTGGAGGGAAGCCATACCTGGCCTTTAAGTTTGCTATGTCTTGAGCAGACATGGAGGACGCAGTCCCCTCGGGGGACTCCTTGGCAACCCTAGAAGAACCGGCAGCCACCAACCGGTTCCGGACGGAAGTCCGCCCGCCGGCCGAACGAATCCCGGTTAGGGGACGGTTGACTGGTCGTGGCTCCGGTGAGTGGTGAGAAGAAGGGGCGGACCATTGGCTAGACAGGGAATCAGAAGTCTGGGAAGGATGATGGGAACCCCCCCAAGAACCGAAAATGGAGCAAGAAGGAGAGGAAGCCATGGGAACTAACCTGAAAAGAAAAACTTGAGCCAAGAACAGAGCACGGAGAGAATGGACGAGAGATAGAAACGCTGGTGGACTCAAAGAGGGCAACGGCGGAAGAAGTGGGGAAGATAGGAAGATAAGGGCTATTTGTCCTCATGACGTCATCTCGAAACACCCCACAATCGTCCGATCTGACCACGTGTCCACCTTCAGTTGGGAGGCGCTTCGACGACCTGCCAATGCGATAAGCTCGAAAAGACCACCAATGGAAAGGGGGGAGTTAACCTTATCGCAATGATACCGTTCGCCTTTTCGTAGCACTGCCCGAGGGAAATCCTCCCTAATCCCAACAAAGGCGAAATAATGGTGCGAAAATCGGCCACCAAGAGGATATTCACACCCCTTTCGTGGGTAAGTGAACGCTCACCCATCTCAGGGGTGGGAGGGCATCTGATACGGCTAGCCGTTTCTCCGGGGTAGTATTATCTTTTGCGCGGTTTTCGAAAGCAATGATGTGACAACAAAACCCAAGGCCAGCGTCGGCCAATGATGTGACAACAAAACCCAAGGCCAGCGTCGGCCTCCAGCGTCGGCCTCCAGCGTCGGCCTCCAGCACCGGCCTCCAGCGACGGCCTCCAGCGTCGGCTTCCAGCGTCGGCCTCCAGTGCCGTCCTCCAGTGTCAGCCCCCAGCATCAGCCTCCAGCGCCGGCTTCCAGCGTCGACCTCCAGTGCCGTCCTCCAGTGTCAGCCTCCAGCGTCAGCCTCCAACAACAGCACCAAAGACCGGCACCCAGCATCGGCATCAAAGTTATACGTTAACACCAAAGACAGACGCCCAGCGTCGGCCTCTAGTGCCGGCCCCGGCGTCGGTCCTCAGCACCGACCTCCCATGCTGGAACTCTGACTCCGGCCCCTAGCGTTGGCCCGCAGTCTCTCCCACATACACAATGTAATTTCATACAGCCGACCCCGCAATCTAAGCACCTCGCTCACCAAAATCACAGGCAAGTGTTAGCCTGATAGGCAGTTACCGCTATAAGCGGCCCTTATCCAGCAACAGTCCAACGACTTGCCATTCGATGAAACATCACAACAGGACGGATTCGACGGTTCCAACAGACCGAGGTAAACGAGATCCCCAACAGGTATAAAAAGAGGACCCGTGCTCCATGCAAAGGGACTCTCTCTGGAACTTCCTCTAGAACAATTCTACAAAAATCATATCCCTGTTCGACGACTCACTAACTTGGGCGTCGGAGGGTCCCCGTCGGAACCACCGGTCCGGGACTTTTTGTAGGCTCCAGGAGGAAGACGGCGATCTCTCTGCGCACACGGTGATCCTAGCCTGCCCGACGTTCATCATATGTGATTCGGCCGCAACAGTTACCAAATACTGTTGTTCTTTTTACAAGTTACTAGTACCATGGAGAAAAAGTACACTAGCTTAAGTGGATCAAAGCATCTTGAACATAAACAAATGAATGTTAGCAAGCATAACAATGAAAAAGATACACTTGTTACTCCCAATCACTTGAGATCCTTATTTCTCAAATGAATCCTGGGAGGTAAAACAGCTAAGGATCCATATGCCACTGGAATCACTCGGAGAGCCTCATTTCTCCCCCACGAGAAAGGGAGCAACTTTTTAAAGCTGATGTGACCTCCATTTGCTTGCATAGTGGGATCCGTAGGCCCTATCAGTTGGACTAATGTACTCTTTGGTTTGTCTGGGTATGGATCATCCAACAGTCCATTCAGAACTCTTGAAGTGGTTGTCTTTACCGAGACTTCCCTCGACATGGCACAGTTGATTGAAGTGTATTTTAAGTGGTCCGAGTGACCCCTCATACATCGACCATGTGCAAGATTATGAAATCATGCCTCCCCAGCAATCTTAGCTATCAATGTCAGATGTGACCCGTTGCAAATGGCATTGAAATGTACAAATTATTGCAAAAGAAGCAAGAGATGGACAGAGAGAGAGAGAGGTTGATTTGTCCTGAATGATTGCTGGTGAGGCCAACAGTGTTGCCACTTGTAGTGAGGCCAAATCCTGGAAAGAAGATTTGCTAAGAACTTTATGCTAAGGATAATTTTTTTTAATAATTTTTATGAGCACCAAAACCTATTCTCATCACGATTGGTATTGATCTCACAGCACGTTCTTTGACTGACATGACAACAGGTTCTTGGAAGTTTTCTCTCTGACACGTCCTCCGGCACACCACGTTCTCTTTCTTGGAAGTGTTCTGCAACGCTGAGAGTGCCCTATCTAAGCCACCCGATATGCTTATAAATACCTGATGGTGCTGCAGAAGCAGCCCATCCGAATAATAAATATCTTTTTTGATATGAAGGGTGTTCTAATAGTTTTGATGGTACTTCTCATACTGTCATTTCTTCTGCTTGATTTGGCGGAAGGTTCTCGTGCTTCGGTCAGCAACAAATCATCATGCGTGTCATGTTGGTGTTGCTCCAAAGGTGTGCGTACATGCTGCAAAGTTTAAAATAAATAAATGCAGCAGCATTAATCTCTCTCCTTGTTGTTATAGTTTATATGATATCTTTTAATTTTAGTTTAAATCATGTAATATGTGTGTGTGTTTATGTAATATGTGTCCTTTTAAATTATGTAACGTGTGTGTGTTATGTAATGTGTGTCCTGAAATAAAGGAGAGATTTAATATAAATATAATTTTAAGTTAAAAAATTACATCTTGATTTCATAGAATGTCTGCTAGATCTAGTATAGATGCATATGTTTCCGAGGATTTCAGCCATCGGACGGTGCATGCGCAACTAATTCAAAAGTTCTCGGACCCCAGCCCAGCACAACTAATTCAAAAGGTTGGTTTAACGGTTGAGTTCTTTCCATCGCGGTTTCTTAACAACTAGAAGTAAGAAAGATGGTGGTCGGCTTCCTCCATGAAGCTGAGGGGGGGGAACAGGAGGAGCGCGTTCACAAGTTTTATTTCATGCTGCAAAAATCGTTCCTCAAAAAGAAGTTCTATAGTTGTGTGTACTTAATGATAAACTCTTAATTGGAAATGAAACATTATTAGTTTATGATAAATTAGTTTTCACAAATTATTCATAACAATTTTAGCAGTCCCCTGTACGTATGAACAATCAACTCGTGATGAAAAATCAAACTCAAATTTTACTGTGATAATAATGACAACAACAACAACAAAATAAGCAATAGTAGTTTCACAACAAGATAACCTTCCTTTCCTTTCCTTCCTTCCTCGTTTCTTGGCTTGGCGTGTGATAGGCACCGGAAAGGATAAAGAGAATCCACAGCCCGCTGAGCTCTCTCTCTCCGCTAACCCTATAACGGAAAAGAGTCGGTGAAACGTGTTGTTTCTATCCCCACTGACGCTGCTCCCCCGGCCCTCAGATTAGAAACAAGTCGAATGGCGCTGCTCATCACAGATAAAAACGTGTTGTTTTTCCCCTCTTTTTCTCCTAGCTAACTGGTGGGAGAGAGATTTAAATTCAAATAGAGGGTGAGAAGAGAGGATAGGAGAAGAGAGCAGCTGGGATCGGGGCAGGACGTTAGGTGGGAAAGAAGATCAGAGCACGCGCCTTCCTTTCCTTCCTCGTTTCTTGGCTTGGCCTGTGATAGGCACCGGAAAGGATAAAAAGAGACAGCGCGTTGAGCCCTCTCCTCCTCTATCAAGCTAACCCTGGAAAAGAGTCGGTGAAATGTGCTGTTTCTATTCCCACCTCCCCCTGGCCCTAAAGATTAGAAACAAGTCGACTGACGCTGCTCACTCATCACGGATAAATGCGCCTCCCCCGGCACTCGGATTAGAAGAAACAAGTCGAATGGCGCTGCTCATAATGGATAAATCAATGCGCCTGAGAAACGGTTCGGGTCAAGGTTTAAAAAAAAAAAACCTTTAAATAATATTAGTTTAGTTAGGATCCGGATGACAACGCCCGCTTTTTATGCTCTTTTATTGAAAACCTTGCTTTTTTATGCCTTTTCTTTGAAAACCTTTGGTTTCAGCACAGACGGTGTAAGACTAGAGAAAGGGACCGAACTCTCTGGTTTGAAAAAGAAAAACTCAAAATAATGTTATCATGGTTATAATAGGAGAAACTATAGTTTTGAACCTTTTTAATTATTCATCATTATGTTTTCAATATAATGTTAGATTTTGTAACAACCTATTATATTGCGTAAATGATGGATTTTTTGTACCTCAGAGATAAATAAAGTGTTAATTTTTGAAGTTTAAAATTTTTTGTATTAATTTTTTAAGTTTTAAATTTTTTATATTAATTTTTAAAGTCATTGTACAATCAAATTAACTTTTATCCAATATAAATAAAAAAAATGATATTGTTACTTTTCAATATTGTCTATCATTTTTTTCGCTACATTGCTATTATAACAATTATTGCTTCGCAATTCAAAGACTTGAAATGATTATAAATGATAATGGCTATAACAATTATAATGGTTAAAGATAATAAGGTCCATTTTGACAATACCATTTATAGCCTTGTACAGACTGACTTGTAAGATGGATTTAGACCAAAGTTCTAACCCAAATCAAAATAGAGGCGATCAGCAGTATGGTAGGGCTAAAAATGGATCGAATAAACTCCAATCGTATCTGTATTCATATTTGAATTTTATCGGATATTCATTATTCAATTCAATTGCATTCGGATACGAATTCGGATATTTAATCTAAAATTTTTTTGGATATGAATAAAAAACGGATTTACCTTTTTTTTAGATGCTATCCGTTTTGTATTCAATTCTTTAAATTCTTTAAATTTATATTATTAATTAACGGCTGCGGATGGGTAGAGGCTTGAAGCGCGAACCGAAGAAGAAAGAAGAAATAGCGTGCCTCGTGGAATTGGGAAGAGGACAGAGATGGTTGACAATTTGGATATTTAATGACGGTTGACGATTCGGATATTTAATCTAAAAAGATTTGGATATTTAATGACGGTTGACGATTCGGATATTTAATCTAAAAATTTATCGCATATGAATACAAAAATAGATTTACCTATTTTTTTAGATACATATCTGTTTTATATTCAATTCTTTAAATTTATATTATAATTAACTGTTGCGGACGAGTGGAGGCTTGGAGCGCGAACCGAAGAAGAAAGAAGAAATAGCGTGCCGTGGAATTGGAAGAGGACAGAGATTTACTCGTGCCACATGGGATTGGAAAGAGGACGGAGATGGAGACTTTCGCTTTTGGCTTCTATACATGATGCCTCTTTGTTTTTTTTTTAATAGAAAAAAATGGCATATCACGTTGGATTGGGAAGAGGACGGAGACTCTTCCGCTTCTACACGCCATGCCTCTTCGTTTTTTTTTTTTTTTTTTTACTCTATCATTATGTTAGGTCCTGGTGAGTCATAAAGAATTCGTGGGTTATTGGGTGGGTTACATCTAATGGCATTTAATTGGACCAATTTAAATTTGAGTTTAGGATTTAATTTTTTTCCATCTATAAATTTTATAATTCATTCTAATTATCATTATAAATTTATTATATGGGTTCTAATTTAAATTAATTCTTTATTTTTTATCTTAACAACCAAGTCTTCTCTCATCTTTTTTCTTCAAATTATATATTTTTTTATTTATCTTGATTGATTCTTATTTATAATGTATTCAATTAAATTGGTAAATATTTTAAATATCATATTATAAACTTAAGGATAACCATTTACTTGATAGATTAAGAGTTTTTGAATAGAAACTTATATTTAAGTTGATTCTGTTTATTTATCAATTATTAGATTTTAATAATAAAATAATAATTAGATGCTTGACTTAAATGCAATATTTTAAATTAAACTCGAATAGATCTAAATGATTTATGGGCTTAAATTTTTTTCTATAAATCTATTTGATCCAAAAAAACAAATAGATTAGTCTATAATCAAAACTCAAATATAAAATTAGGTCAGACTGAGATCAAGCATGATCCAACCCTTTCATCTATGAACATGAATTGAATAGAAAAAATCACTTGAATGTATTATACTTGTGATGGTTTGCACAAACCCTAATGTAGCGTAAAGTTTAATAATGATAATTAGGATGGTCCTAAACATAATGTATGTAAGTAAAGTACGAAAACATAGGCCCTAATGTGGCATAAAGTTTTATAAAGATAACTACAATAATATCACAAATGATGCATTAAATTAGCACCCGATTGTGATATGAAAGGAAGTAAGAATTTTCAAACTCTTATGAATAAATACGAGTAAAAAGTTAGTCCAAAAAATAAAAAAAATATATTTAGTGACTTAAAATATAACTTTATTAATTAAAAATTAATAAATTTAATAAATGGGATGACTAGAAGAAGAATCAACATAGTTTGCCTATGAGAAATTAAGTAGGTAGAAAAAAGCAAAAGAGGTTGATGGTTATAAATTTTGGTATATAAGCAAAGATAAGAATAAAAATAAATTAAAAATTATTATATATAAGAGTTTAAAAGATGAAATTATAAATATTAAGGGAATAATAGAAAAAATAATTTTGCTTAAATTAGTGTTAGAAAAGGAGTTCATTATTATTATTAGTGCTTATACTCTTCATATAAAATAATGCTAAAAAGTAAAGCTTTAATTTGAGAGGACATTAATGAAGTTATTTAAATAATTTTTAGTAAATACATAAGAGATTTGAATAGACATATAAAAATATAAGTTATTTAAATAATTTTTAGTGAGAAAAATATTTATAAAAGAGAGTTGAATAGACATAAAAAAAATATAATGTAGATCTTGAAAGAGTATATAAATAAAGTTATTTAAATTATAGTTAGTAAGAAAAATATTTATCAAAAAAAAAATTGAATGAATACAAGTGAAAATACAATATAAATTTGAAAGAGCATATAAATGTTATAGTTTCAAACATAGAAATGGAGAAATAGAAGATAATTTAGAATTTGAAATAACATATAATTTAGTATAGCATTTTTTTATCAAACACTACCTTAGCGATGCATTTTCTTTCATCGCTAAATTAATGATTTCTTAAAATTTTTAAAATAAAAAATTTTTTAAATTTTTTTGGTAAATGCGTCGCTAATGCGTCGCTAAGTAGTGATGCAATAACTGTGTCGCTAAATTAATGATTTTTTAAAAAATTTAAATTTTTTTCGCTATTTAGCGACGCATTTTCTTGTATCGCTAAATTAATGATTTTTTAAAATTTTTTAACATTTTTTTAAAATTAAAAATTTTTTTTAAAATTTTTTTTTGGTAAATGCATCGATAAATAGCGATGCAATAACTGCGTCGCTAAATTAATGATTTTTAAAATTTTTTGAATTTTTACGTCTCTATTTAGTGACGCACTTTCTTGCATTGCTAAATTAATAATTTTTAAAAAAATTTTAAAATTAAAATTAATTTTGTTTACTATTTTTGGTAAATGCGTCGACGCATTGATTGCGTTGCTAAATTAATGATTTTCTAAAATTTTCAAAATTTTTGCTTCGCTAATGCGTTGCTATTTTGACGCATTTTCTTGCGTCTCTAAATTAATGATTTTTTAAATTTTTTAAATTAAAAACTAATCTTTTAAATTTTTTTTGATAAATGCGTCGCTAAATAGTAACGCATTAATTGCATCGCTAAATTAACGATTTTTAAAAATTTCTGAATTTTTGCGTCGCTAATGCATCTCTATTTAGCGACGCATTTTCTTGCATCGCTAAATTAATAATTTTTTAAATTTTTTAAAAATTAAAAATTAATTTTTTAAATTTTTTTTTGATAAATGCATCGCTAAGTAGCGATGCAATAACTGTGTCGCTCAATTAACAATTTTTTAAAATTTTCTAAATTTTTACTTCGCTAATGGTCGCTATTTAGTGACGCATTTTCTTGCATCGCTAAATTAATGATTTTAAAAAAAAATTTAAAAAATTTTTTAAATTTTTTTAATATTTTTTAAAATTAAAAATTAATTTTTTAAAATTTTTTGTTAAATGCGTCGCTAAATAGCGATGCAATAACTGCATCGCTAAAATAATGATTTTTAAATTTTTTTGAATTTTTGCGTCCCTATTTAGACGCATTTTCTTGCGTCGCTAAATTAAAAAATTTTTAAAATTTTTTAAAATTAAAAAGTAATTTTTTTTGGTAAATGTGTCGCTAATGCATCGCTAAATAGCGACGCATTGATTGCGTCGCTAAATTAATGATTTTTTAAAATTTTTTGAATTTTTGCATCGCTAATGCGTCGCTATTTAGCGATGCATTTTCTTGCGCCTATAAATTAACGACTTTTAAATTTTTTAAAATTAAAAATATATTTTTTAAAATTTTTTAAAATTTTTTTGGTTAATGGGTCGCTAATGCGTCGCTAAATAGTAACGCATTAATTGCATTGCTAAATTAACGATTTTAAAAATTTCTTGAATTTTTACGTCGCTAATGCGTCTCTATTTAGCGATGCATTTTCTTCGTCGCTAATTTAACGATTTTTTAATTTTTTTAAAAATAAAAATTATTTTTTTAAAATTTTTTTGGTAAATGCGTCGCTAAATAGCGACGCATTAATTGCATCGCTAAATTAATGATTTTATAAAATTTTCTGAATTTTTCGTCGCTAATGTGTCGCTATTTAGCGACGCATTTTCTTGCGTCACTAAATTAATGATTTTTTAATTTTTTTAAATTAAAAATTTTTTTTTTATTTTTTTTGGTAAATGCATCGCTAAATAGCGATGCATTAATTGCGTCGCTAAATTAATGATTTTTTAAAATTTTTGAATTTCTTGCGTCGCTAAATAGCGACACATTATTAGCGTCGCTAAATTAAAAATTAATTTTTTGGTAAATGCATCGCTAAATAGCGACGCAATAATTGCGTCGATTAATTTTTTTTTTTTTTGGGTTTTTGCATTGCTAATGCGTCGCTATTTAGCGATGCATTTTTTTGTGTCGCTAATTACGTCGTTATTTTTTTTATCGCTGAGGCGTCACAATTTGGTCGCAATTTAGAAATGTAAAAATGCGTCGCTAAAATGAAGTCGCTATTTCAGTATTTTCTTGTAGGCCTCTTGCACCAGAAACACACATGATTAGGTCGCATAGATCTTTCCTAGCTAGTTTAATAATTGAGGCTCAAATAATTGAGGCATCGGCTTTGCTAAGATGTATATTATAAGAATTCAGTGTTAGTTTTTAGCTTGTTTTTGTTTTCTCTTGTGGCCGGAATTTGGCCTGGGATTCGACGTTTCAGCTGCAACAACGTCGAGGGTCTCATCTATCAAACAGGTAAGAGTGCTTTAAGCTTTAGCCAGAGTAAATGACGTGTTGAGATGTGGGGAAAGAGACGAGATGCTTTAATCGAAAAAAAGTTATGCGCGTGTTGAAAGGCAAAGTACAATCTTGCAACCGACCTTTCCACGTGTTGATGCCCCATTGGTCGGTTACGCACAGAATTAATTCATGTCCGGTCACGGATGAGGCTTATCCATCCACTTGTGCCGTAGCTTTGTTCCCTCTTGCACCATAAACGCACGTGATCAGGACCTCCCCAATGGCACGCCAGGCCTTTTACCTCCACCACATGTTGCGCATAGATCTTTCCTAGCTAGTTTAATAATCGAGGCTCAAATAATTGAGGCATCGGCTTTGCTAAGATGTATATTATAAGAATTCAGTGTTAGTTTTTTGCTGGTTTTTATTTTCTCTTATGGTCGGAATTTGGCCTGGGTTTTGACGTTTTAGCTGCAACAACGTCGAGGGTCTCATCATATCAAACAGGTAAGAGTCACTAGGCGCTTTAAGCTTTAGCCAGAGTAAACGACGTGTTGAGATGTGGGGAAAGAGACGAGACGCTTTAATCGGAAAAAAGTCATGCGCTGTGTTGAAAGGCAAAGTACAGTCTTGCAATCGACCTTTCCACGTGTTGATGCCCCATTGGTCGGTTATGCACAGAATTAATTTATGTCCGGTCATGGATAAGGCCTATCCATCCACTGGTGTCATAGCTTTGTTCCCTCTTGCACCAGAAACGCACGTGATCAGGACCTCCCCAATGGCACGCCAGGCCTTTTACCTCCACCACATGTTACGCATAGATCTTTCCTAGCTAGTTTAATAATTGAGCCATGATCCGGATCGGCGATGATCGATCGGACCATTGCGATCCATCCAATCGGCGACGATCCGACGGTTGCGATCGATCCAAGCCATGATCCTGATCGGCATGATCGATTGGACCGTTGCGATGCATCCGATCGGAGACAATCCGACGGTTGCGATCAATCCGAGCAATGATATGATCGGTGATGATCGATCGGACCGTTGCGATGCATCCGATCGGATACGATCCGACGGTTGCGATCGATCGGAGCCATGATCCGGATCGGCAATAATAAATCGGACCGTTGCGATCCATTCGATCGGCGATGATCCGACGGTTGCGATCGATCCAAGCCATGATCTCAATCGACGATGATCGATCGGACCATTGCGATGCATCCAATCGGAGACGATCCGACGATTGCGATCGATCCGAGCCATGATCCTGATCGGCGATGATCGATCGGACCATTGCGATCCATCCGATCGGCGATGATCAGACCAGTTGTGATCGATCCAAACCATGATCTCGATCGGCGATGATCGATCGACCATTGCGATCCATCCGATCGGCACGATCCAACGGTTGCGATCGATCAAAGCCATGATCTCGATCGGCGATGATCGATAGGACCATTGCGATGCATCCGATCAGAGATGATCCAACAGTTGCGATCGATCCGAGCAATGATCCGGATCGGCGATGATCGATCGGACCATTGCGATCCATCCGATCGGCGATAATCCGACGGTTGCGATCGATCAAAGCCATGATCCCGATCGGACGATGATGATCGGACCGTTGCGATGCATCCGATCAAAGATGATCCGACGGTTGCGATCGATCGAGCATTGATCCGGATCGACAATGATCGATCGGACCGTTGCGATCCATCCGATTAGCGATGATCCAACGTTGCGATCGATCCAAGCCATGATCTCGATCGTCGATGATCGATCTGACCGTTGCGAAGCATCCGATCGGAGATGATCCGACGATTGCGATCGATCCGAGCCATGATCCTGATCGTCGATGATCAATCAGACCATTGCGATCCATCCGATCAAAGACGATCCATGGTTGCGATCGATCAGAGCCATGATCGGATCGGCGATGATCGATCGGACCATTGCGATCCATCCGATCGGCGATGATCCGGTTGCGATCGATCCAAGCCATGATCCCAATCGGCGATGATCGATACCGTTTCGATGCATCCGATCGGAGATGATCCAACGGCTGCGATCGATCCGAGCCATGATCCTTATCGGCGATGATCGATCGGACCGTTGCAATCCATTCGATCGGAGACGATCAGATGGTTGCGATCGATCCGATCCGTGATCCTAATAGGCGATGATTGATCAAACCGTTGCGATCCATCCGATCGGAATGATCTGATGGTTGCGATCGATCCGAGCCATGATCCCGATCAGCGATGATCGATCGGACCGTTGCAATGCATCCGATCGGAGACGATCCAATGGTTGCGATCGATCCGAGCCTTGATCTAATCGGCGATGATCGATCGGACCGTTGCGATCCTTTCGATCGGCGATAATCCGAATGGTTGCGATCGATCCGAGCCATGAGCCCGATCGGCGATGATCAATCGGACCGTTGTGATCCATCCGATCGGCGACGATCCAATGGTTGCGATCGATCCAAGCCATGATCCCGATCGGCGATGATCGATCGGACCGTTGCAATGCATTCGATCAGAGATGATCCGACGATTGCGATCGATCCGAGCCACGATCCCGATCGGCGATGATCAATCGGACCGTTGCAAACCATCCGATCGGATACGATCCGATGGTTGCGATCGATCGGAGCCATGATCTAGATCAGCGATGATCAATCGGAACGTTCGATCCATCCGATCGATATGATCGACGGTTGCGATCGATCCAAGCCATGATCCTGATCGGCGATGATCGATCGGACCGTTGCGATGCATCCGATCGGAGATGATCCGATGGTTGCGATCGATCTGAGTAATGATCCTGATCGGTGATGATCGATCGGACCATTGCGATCCATCCGATCGGATACGATCCGATGGTTGCGATCGATCGAGCCATGATCCGTATCAGCGATGATCAATTGGATTGCGATCCATTCGATCGGCGATGATCGATGGTTGCGATCGATGCAAGCCATGATCCGATCGGCATGATCGATCGGACCGTTGCGATGCATCCAATCGGAAATGATCCGACGATTGCGATCAATCCGAGCCATGATCCTGATCGGCGATGATCAGATAGGATGCGATCGATCCAAGCCATGATCCCGATCGGCGATGATCTATCGGACCATTGCAATCCATCCGATCGGCGATGATCCGATGGTTGCGATCGATCCAAGCCATGATCCCGATCGGCAATGATCGATCGGAACATTGCGATGCATCGATCGGAGATGATCCGATGGTTGCGATCGATCGAGCAATGATCTGGATGGATGATCGATCGGACCATTGCGATCCATACGATCGGCGATGATCCGACGGTTGCGATCGATCGAAGCCATGATCCCGATCGGCGATGATCGATCGGACCATTGTGATGCATCCGATCAGAGATGATCCGACGGTTGCGATCGATCGAGCCATGATCCGGATCGACGATGATCGATCGGACCGTTGCGATCCATCCGATTGGCGATGATCCGACGGTTGCGATAGATCCAAGCCATGATCCCGATCGGCGATGATCGATCGGACCGTTACGATGCATCCGATCGGAGATGATCCGACTGTTGCGATCGATCCAAGCCATGATCCTAATAGGCGATGATCGATCGAACCATTGCGATCCATCCGATCAGAGATGATCCGATGGTTGCGATCGATCGGAGCCATGATCCGGATCGGCGATGATCGATCGGACCATTGCGATCCATCCGATAGGCGATGATCCGACAGTTGTGATCGATCCAAGCCATGATCCCGATCGGCGATGATCGATGAAACCGTTGCGATGCATCCGATCGGAGACGATCCGACGGTTGCGATCGATCCGAGCCATGATCCTTATCGGCGATGATCGATCATACCATTGCGATCCATTCGACCGGAGATGATCCAATGGTTGTGATCGATCCGAGCCATGATCCTGATCGGCGATGATCGATCGACCGTTGCGATCCATCCGATCGAGATGATCTGATGGTTGCGATCGATCCGAGCCATGATCCCGATCGGCAATGATCGATCGGACCTTGCGATGCATCCGATCGGAGACTATCCGATAGTTGCGATCGATACAAGCCTTGATCCGGATCGGCGATGATCGATCAATCGGACCATTGCGATCCTTCGATCGGCGATGATCCGATGGTTGCGATCGATTCGAGCCATGAGCCCGATCGGCGATGATCGATCGGACCGTTACGATCCATCCGATCGGCGACGATCTGATGGTTGCGATCGATCCAAGCCATGATCCCGATCGGTGATGATCGATCGGACCGTTGCGATGTATTCGATCAGAGACGATCTAATGGTTGCGATCGATCGAGCCATGATAATGATCGGTGATGATCGATCGAACCATTGCGATCCATCCGATCGGAGACGATCCGACGGTTGCGATCGATGGAGCCATGATCCGGATCGGCGATGATCGATCGAACCGTTGCGATCCATCCTATCGGCGATGATCCGACGGTTGTGATTGATCCAAGCCATGATCCCAATCGGCGATGATCGATCGAGCCATTGCGATCCATCCGATTGGCGATGATCCGACGGTTGCGATCAATCCAAGTCATGATCCCGATCGGCGATGATCGATCGGACCGTTGCGATGCATCCAATCGGAGATGATCCGATGATTGCGATCGATCCGAGCCATGATCCTAATCGGCGATGATCGATCGGACCATTGCGATCCATCCGATCGGCAATGATCCAACGGTTGCATGATCCAAGCCATGATCCGATCGGCGATGATCGATCGGACTATTGTGATCCATCCGATCGATGACGATCCAACGGTTACGATCGATCCAAGCCATGATCCCGTTCGTGATGATCGATCGGACGTTGCGATGCATCCGATCAGAGACAATCCGATGGTTGCGATCGATTCGAGCCATGATCCTGATCGACGATGATCGATCGACCGTTGCGATGCATCCGATCGAAGATGATGATGGTTGCGGTCGATCGGAGCCATGATCTGGATCGGAGATGATCAATCGGACCGTTGCGATCCATCCGATCGGCAACGATCCGATGGTTGCGATCGATCCAAGCCATGATCCCGATCGGCGATGATTGATCGTACCGTTGTGATCCATCCGATCGGAGACGATCCGACGTTTGCGATCGATCCGAGCCATGATCCTAATCGGCGATGATCGATCGAACCATTGTGATCCATCCGATCGGCGTTGATCCGACGGTTGCGATGGATCGAGCCATGATTGATCGGCGATGATCGATCGGACCGTTGCAATCCATTCGATCAGAGATGATCCGACGGTTGCGATCGATCCAAGCCATAATCCCGATCGGTGATGATCGATCGACCATTGCGATCCATCCGATCGGCGATGATTCGATGGTTGCGATCGATCCAAGCCATGATCCCGATGCAATGATCGATCGGACCATTGTGATGCATCGATCGAAGACGATCCGACGGTTGCGATCGATCCAAGCCATGATCCTGATAAGCGATGATCGATCGGACCGTTGCGATCCATCCGATCGGAGACAATCCGACGGTTGCGATCGATCCGAGCTATGATCCCGATCGGCGATGATCGATCGGACCATTGCGATCCATCCGATCGGCGACGATCCAACGGTTGCGATCAATCCAAGCCATGATCCTAATCGCTAAATTAAAAATTAATTTTTTAATTTTTTTTAAATGCATCGTTAATGCATCGTAAATAGCGACACAATAATTGCATCGCTAAATTAATGATTTTTTAAAATTTTTGGGTTTTTACGTCGCTAATGCGTCGCTAAATTAATAATTTTTTAAAATTTTTTAAAACTAAAAATTAATTTTTTTGGTAAATGCGTCGCTTATGCGTTGCTAAATAGAGACGCATTAATTGCGTCGCTAAATTAATTATTTTTTAAATTTTTTTAAATTTTTACATCGCTAATGCGTCGTTATTTAGTGATGCATTTTCGAGCGTCGCTAAACTAACGATTTTTTAAAATTTTTTAAGATTAAAAAGTAAACTAACGATCATCAGATCACGATGGTGAGAAGGCATATCAGGATAAGGATAGGCTTATCTGATCGGCTGATCTTCAGATCACAGCCATGAAAAGGCTTATCTGATCGCCTGATCTGAAGATCACAATGCTAAAGGGCATATCAAGGGTGATAAGCCCTTAACCCTCACATCCTTTGATTTTAGAATTTAAATTAAATTAAATTCATAGGGTTGCTTCCAAGGGGCACCTAAAAACATATAAATAGGACCCTAGACCCTCTCATTTCATTCATCCCAAGCCATTCCGAATTGAGTTCAATCTGAATCAATTCTAGTCTTCTCCTCTCTTAGGCATTTGCATACTTTCCTAAGGGTAGTATAGCAATAGTGCATTGAAAAGAGAGTAACATTCTTGGTTCAAAAGTTTTGGTGAATTGTAGTGCTACTTTCATCAAAAGAGACTGTTGTATCCTGGGAGACAATCGTCATATTGACCGTGAGCACCATTGTGGGATGAAATTGTCTTAAGGACATAGAGTGAAACTCTAGCCTCAGTCCGATTCATTAGGTAGCCACCATCTGCCAACACCAACAAATAATCTTAAGACAATCTCCCTGCTACCACGGAAGTGCTGCTGCAGATGGCTACTATGACGACATCCATTCAAGCCGAGAGATCGGAGAAATTCTCTGGCACAGACTTCAAGAGGTGGCAACAGAAGATGCTGTTCTACCTCACAACTCTGAACCTGGTCAGAGTGCTGAATGAAGATCCACCTACCCTGAAGGAAGGGGAGACCGACAAGCAAGTCATTGCTACGGTGGAAGCATGGAAGCACTCAGACTTCCTTTGCAAGAACTACATCCTGAATGGTCTGGACAATACCCTGTACAATGTGTACAGTAGTATTGCTACTGCCAAGGAGTTATGGGCATCCCTGGACAAAAAGTACAAGACAGAGGATGCTGGACACAAGAAGTTTGTGGTTGGAAGGTTCTTAGACTACAAGATGGTCGGCCACAAAATAGTTATGGAGCAACTCCAAGAGCTCCAGATCATCCTGCATGAGATACATGCAGAGAGAATGTCTCTCAGTGAGTCATTCCAGGTAGCTGCCATCATAGAGAAGCTACCACCACTATGGAAGGACTTCAAGAACTACCTGAAGCACAAACGGAAGGAGATGGGACTTGAAGACCTAATTGTCCGCCTGAGGATCGAGGAGGACAATAAGAGCCAAGACAAGAAGACAGGAGGACAACCTGCTGAGCCAAAGGCCAACCTCATAGAAGGGAAGAAGAAACGCAAGTTTCCAGGTGAAGGCTTTAAACAGAAGAAGGCAATCCTAAGAAATATAAATTCAAGGAAAAGTGCTTTGTTTGTAGAAAGCAAGGACACAAATCCAAGGACTGTCGTTTCAAGGACAAAGAAAAGAAAGAGGTCAACATGACTGAAACCCTATCCAAAGAGGTATCCGAGATGATGCTGTCAGTTGTTGTATTTGAAGCAAACATGGTTAACAAAGCAAATGAGTGGTACATCGACACTGGAGCTACCAGACATGTCTGCTCTGATAAGAGTATGTTCTCATCATATACTCCTATCAATGGTAGAAATTTGGTCATGGGTAACTCCGCTACATCCAAGATAGAAGGACTCGGCCGCATCGTTATGAAGATGACATCTGGCAAGGAGCTTCTACTGAATGATGTGCTACATGTCCCTGACATCCGGAAGAATCTCATATCAGGCTCCCTCCAAGCAAGCATGGCTTTAGGATGGTCTTTGAGTCTGATAAATTTGTACTCACTAAGGGAGGATATTTATTGGTAGGGGTTACTTGAATAATGGATTATTCAAGGTGAATGTAATGACTGTACACAAAAACCTTGAAATAAATAAAGCTTCTTCTTCTGCTTATATGGTTGACTCTTCTTGTCTATGGCATGATAGATTAAGACATGTAAATTTTAATTCATTACGAAAATTAATGAAATTAGAATTATTACCTAATCATGAAATCGATCCACATTACAAGTGTGAAGTGTGTGTTGAAGCTAAATTAGTAAAAACACCATTTCCATCAGTTGAAAGAAATACTGAGCCTCTTGACTTAATTCACAGTGATCTATGTGACTTAAAGTCAATTCAAACTAGATAAGGTAAAAAGTATTTTATAACATTTATTGATGATTCAACAAGATACTGTTATGTGTATCTGCTAAAGTCTAAAGATGAGGCTTTATAAATGTTTAAATGTTATAAGAATGAAGTTGAAAATCAACTTGGCAAAAAGATTAAGGCCATAAGGAGTGATAGAGGTGTGAATACGATGCATCATTTGACGAATTATGTCAAGAGCATGGCATTATTCATCAAACTACTGCTCCTTACTCGCCTCAATCTAATGGAATTACGGAACGTAAAAACCACACATTAAAAAAATGATGAATGCTATGTTAATAAATTCTAGTACACCACAGAATTTATGGGAAGAAGCAATTCTCTCAGCAAATCATATTCTTAATAAGATACCTCTTAAGAAGAAGGATGTTACTCCATATGAGTTATGGAAAGGAAAGAAGCCTTCTTACAATTACTTAAGAGTGTGGGGTGTCTAGCTAAAGTAGCTATTCCGGACCCCTAAAAGGTCAAAATAGGACCTAAAACTATTGATTGTATATTTATCGGTTATGCACATAATAGTAGTGCATATCGCTTTCTTGTGTATAAATCAGATATATCTGATATACAGATAAATACAATCATGGAATCAAGGAATGCAACATTCTTTGAAGATATATTTTCAAGTAAAAGGAAATTAGAAATAAGTTTAAATAAAAGAACTTATGATAATACTGCTAGTAGTAGTCATCAGGAAGAATATCCTGAAGATGAACCCAGATGCAGTAAGAGACCAAGAGTTGCTAAGTCTTTTGGTCCTGATTATGTAACTTATATTTACAAGATGAACCTCAACATTTAAGGAGGCAATGTTTAATCCAGAAGTACCTTTTGGAAAGAAGCTGTCAATAGTGAAATTGAGTCCATCATGTATAATCATACCTGGGAGTTGGTAGACTTACTATCTGGTATAAAACCTTTAGGGTGCAAGTGGATTTTTAAGAAAAAGCTAAAGGCTGATGGATCAATTGACAAGTATAAAGCCAGATTAGTGGTGGGCTTCAAACAAAAAGAAGGTATAGACTTCTTTGATACCTATTCACCAGTAAGTAGAATAACATCTATAAGAATGTTAATCGCTTTTGCAGCCATTAACAATCTTGAAATTCATCAAATGGATGTTAAAACTACTTTTCTGAATGGTGAATTAGATGAAGAAATATACATGGAACAACCTGAGGGATTTATTGTTCCAGGATAAGAAAAGAAGGTGTGTAGACTTGTTAAATCCTTATATGGATTAAAGCAAGCACCTAAGCAATGGCATATAAAATTTGATAATGTCATGTTATCAAATGGATTCAAAATAAATGAATGTGACAAATGTATATATGCCAAAACCCTGCTTGAAGGGTATGTGATAATCTGCTTATATGTAGATGACCTGTTAATCATTGGTAGTAATACTGAAATGATTAAACAGACAAAGAAAATGTTAATCAAACATTTTGATATGAAAAATATGGGTGTTGCAGATGTTATACTAGGGATTCAAATCACTAGAACATCTGAAGAAATAATATTATCTCAATCTCATTATATTGAGAAAATATTAAATAAGTATAAAAGTATGATACTAGCTCGGTGAAAACACCTGTAGATGTTAATCTACAATTGGCTAAGTATACTGGAGAACCCATATCTCAATTGGAATACTCACGTATAATTGGCATTTAATGTATGTCATGAATTGCACTCGTCCTGACATAGCATATGCTGTCAATAAGTTGAGTAAATTCACAAGTAATCCAGGTCCAAATCATTGGATAGCTCTAATAAGGGTATTAAGATATCTTTAATATACCCTAAGTTATGGATTACATTATTCAAGATATCCAGCTGTACTAGAAGGATACAGTGATGCAAATTGGATATCTAACACAGAAGATACAAAATCCACAAGTGGATATGTATTCACCTTAGGAGAAGGTGCTGTGTCATGGAAATCTTCTAAGAAACATGTATAGCTCGATCCACTATGAAATATGAGTTTATTGCCTTAGAAAAGGCAGCTGAAGAAGCAGAATGGCTTCGAAACCTTTTAGAAGATATTCCATGTTGGCCAAAGCCTGTGTCTGCAATATACATACATTGTGATAGTCAATCAGCAATGTGCAGAGCACAGAATAAAATGTATAATGGTAAGTCTAGACATATACGTCGCAGACATAATAGCATTAAGCAGTTACTTGAAATTGGTGTAATTTCTATTGACTATGTTCAGTCAAAGAAAAACCTAGCGGATCCATTAACTAAGGGGTTGCTAAAAGATCAAGTAAACTGTTTATCGAGGGGAATGGGTTTAAAACCTATAACTAAAAAATCTTCATAGTGGATACCCAACCTAGCTGACTGGAGATCCCAAGATCTATGTTCAAAAGGGATAACTAAATTATGAAGAGGCTTGATAGCACTAAGGATGTCCAATCCTATTCATTCCTATAATAATTGGTGCTACCTGCTAAAGGTAATAAGATAAGCATTGCTTTTAATGATTCTTATGACATGAACATCATGTGGGGTATAGCAGGATACTCTTAATAAGAATCACCTATGTGAGTGTGAACTGGGCCAATTCTATGAGAATTTTTAAAGGTTTAATTATCTGAAGCACTCATGAGACCAGGAGTTGTTCAGGGCCAAAATGAACACAACCATAAGAACCAAAAGAATGCTCGGAAGAAGTTACGTAATTGTTATTGTCTTAGTTTACACAAAACGCTGAAAGGTTCAAGACATCATGTTCACCTTTTAGCAAGTAAACTCGATAACAACTCACTAAGGAAGGTTCAAAGCCACAAGCTACCTATCTCGATACAACTTCATCCCATTATACTCTCTTTAGTGTGTCTGCATATTCATTTGCATTAAAATCCTTTTATGTGGGGGTTTGCCTTAGCTAATCTTTGATCTAAGTCCAATTTCCATTCATGTGGGGGATTGTTGGGTAATGGGCCAAAATAGGCCTAAATACCCTAATGGGCCTTGAAAGCCCATCACCGCCCTTTAGTTTGTGAATGAGAAATTGCGGGGACATTTAGTCCCACATCGAAAAGAATAAGAAATGAAGGTTCACTTATATGGAAATGACTTCCTTGAAGCGCACGCACGCGCGTGTGCGAAGGGCGCAATGGGCGCTTTGTAGGCGCACTTTGCACATGCGCATCGTCGCGAGGATCTTGAGGGGCTTTAAATTTTTTCTAGATCATGACGATCCGACGGTGGAGACTGATCGGATCAAGATAAGGGGCTGAGATCAATTGATCGTTGATCGATCGGATGAAGGGTCGAGATGTGGTGATCAAATCATGATCGCGATCGCGATCCAATGGCTAACACCTATCGGTTGACCAGTCAACAGGACTGTTGGTTGACCAGTCAACAGGATGGTTGGTGATAAGGCATCTGTCCGATCATCGGTTGGTGATAAGGCACCCGTTCGATCGTCGGTTGGAAATAAGTCAATGGTCTGATCATGAAAAGGCATATCAAAAGACCTATCTGATAACGTGATCATCAGATCACGATGGTGAGAAGGCATATCAGGATAAGGATAGGCTTATCTGATCAGCTGATCTTTAGATCACAGCCATGAAAAGGCTTATCCGATCGCCTGATCTGAAGATCGCAATGCTAAAGGGCATATCAAGGGTGATAAGCCCTTAACCCTCACATCCTTTGATTTTAGAATTTAAATTAAATTAAATTTGTAGGGTTGCTTCCAAGGGGCACCTAAAAACATATAAATAGGACCCTAGACCCTCTCATTTCATTCATCCCAAGCCATTCCGAATTGAGTTCAATCTGAATCAATTCTAGTCTTCTCCTCTCTTAGGCATTTGCATACTTTCCTAAGGATAGTATAGCAATAGTGCATTGAAAAGAGAGTAGCATTCTTGGTTCGAAAGTTTTGGTGAATTGTAGTGCTGCTTTCATCAAAAGAAGACTGTTGTATCTCGGGAGACAATCGTCATATTGATCGTGAGCACCATTGCGGGATAAATTATCTTAAGGACATAGAGTGAAACTCTAGCCTCAGTATGATTCATTAGGTAGCCACCATCTGCCAACACCAACAAACACTTTGCCCATGTGAAGTTGCTGGTGGTTAACGCTCATGGTCAGAGAAGTCGGTTATTGCAATATTTTAAAAGAATCAGGGCAGTGGCAAGAAAGATTGGCCTGCTCCAACGTGAAGTGATTGATGGAATCGGTCCCCAATCGACTGTCGTGCGAGTGATCATTAGATGTTTGTAATGGAGTGAAGTTGGCCGATCGGAAGCCCTTTGTAGTTTTGTAGTTTTTTATTTTGCGCGTTTGTTTTGCGTATTCATCTTCTGTCGGCTTCTTCGTCGATGTAGAGAGAATCCAATAAGTTTAGCTATGATGTCTCTGTTATATGGTCAGAAAATAAAGCATGAATAATATTAGGCAAAAGATAAGTCACGTTAGTCAAAACTAATCATTTCAAAAAAAGCTATTAATATCATCATTTATGTTAATTTGCCTCCTTTGATGTTTTATGATCCGGAGGTCACGAGAGCATGTATCGTGTTAAGCCACGCCGGACATGCAGTAACTACGGGAAAGGTGCTAAACAGACAGACGTGTTTTCAGCTTCAATCCCCTACCGGCAAAGCACGTGGCATGCGGGTCGTGAGACAGCTTCTGCTTCATTTTCAGGTGAAGTGACACAACGTTCGGCCATGTGCAGCCACACGTTCCCCTCCGTTGAAAGAGAAAAATGGCTAACATATTCAGCATCCTTATCTATAATGCGTTACTGATGAGTCCAAAAGTTTAACTTTTATTCACATGATATCTATCACATGACAATAGATAACGAAAGGGAACAGAATCTTGCACGGGCAAAAAAGACAAATGTGATTTAGAAAGCACTGCGGATGAGTCCAAAAAACATGATTATAAATACCTTCAAGCCACCTAAATCATCTCAAGTAACTAGAAAAAGTCGCAATGGAAAGCCTTCAAAAAGTGTTGAATATGGTTGTCCTTATTATCTCATTTATTTTGCTTGCTATGCTAATGATAGAGAATGTTTTGCTGCATCGGAGGCAGTGCAGCTTGCGTGCGGTGCATACGCATGAGCATACTAAAGGCATATATATATATATATATATATATATATATATATTGGCATACGCGCATGTACACGGCACAAGCCATTCATGGAGCGCGGTGCAGCACAGGTGATACAACAAGACTTCATGGTAAGACACAATACAATTCATGGATTGTTTGATTGTACTTGAGTGATGAACAAGTAAGTAGAGCCAATCTTTGGAATCTCGCTTACATGAGACACAACAGCGGATGTGAGGATCAATTTCTAACAGGATAATTATGTTAGAAAAAAACAAATGAACTTATTTAAAATTTTCATTTGAATATATATAATGACTTCATAGAAAACTTTAATTCGTCTGAGGGATACGAAAAAAAATGGTAAGATGATAGTATGAATGGCAACTCAAATACAATATTTTTAATGGTAGTTAAGGATAATTTGATGAACTATCCTAATTGGCATGGTAGATAAGAAAACAATTTTAAGATGATGCTATAAAGCATTGAGATGATAGCAGTAAAAGCTAAAAAATGATGGTGGGGGATTTTATATAGAATAAAATTTTCAATTTAGATCAAATGCATTGGATATAAGCAATCCTAATATAGAATAAATAATAATAATGAAAAGAAAAGAAAGAAAAAAAATGCATATTAAGAATAATACTAAGCCAAAAGCTTATTAGGATTAAAAACTAATCTTTGCCATTGAAATATAAAATTTGTTCAAATAAACTAATTTTTACTATTAAAGAATAAGATTGTTAGAATTAAAAATTAATTCTAATTTTAAGAAAATTTATATTAACTTGAAACATAATTCATGTAAATATAGAAGGTGGGATAATGCAAATAACATGAGTTTTTTATTTATTTTTCAATCGTCCATTAGTTTTAACATGTTAATTATGCCCATCTCATCATGTTAAAATATTTTCTGATGAGCTATCTGAACCATACGGTGTCAGACATGATTCAGTGCCGACCTTTAGCAACGGCATACCCAGCATCCTTTCGTACCGGTTTCATCCGGTGGGCCAAGCAGTCAATGTTAAGTAGTAATTGTGAGTGTCAGATTGATGGCCCATCGGTCCCAACAGATTTAACAAGGGAAGGTTGAGAAGGATGGCCAACAATCGATTTCAAAGCGATAGCTTGCTTCTCTCCTTGTCCTATAGGTTAGCCATTTGAAAGCATGATCAGCTTGCTTACTTTCTTATCCTTTCACGTCAAAGTAATTACTAGTGTCAGATTGATGGCCCATCGGTCCCAACGGATTTAATATTGAGAAGGACGGCCAGCAATCGATTTCAAAGCAGTTGTTTGCTTCTCTCCTTGTCCTTTTAGGTTAGCCATTTGAAAGCATCAGCTTTCTTTCTTGTCCTTTCACGTCAACCATTTGAAAGCAGCAGCTTGCTTCCCCTACTTATCTTTTTTTTTTTTTTGTCGACGCGTTTTCTTGATGGCGATACGATGGCCCAGGCACGAATGGATTGAAATTCAGGATTGAATTGAGCTAGATGCTTTTTATAATATCAAGTCTATTTGAGATTTTAATTAATTTATTAACAAATTAAATTTATAATTTTAAAAATTTAAGTATAAATGTATTGATAGTAAATAAATTTAAGTTATAACTTATTGTGAATTTAAACATTGTGAATCTAAACATGAGCGTGGGGAGTGGGGACCAGCTTTGGATCATTTCACATGGCCGTTGCCTCTCGGGCCCTTAACAGCGTGAGAGATGGTGGTGGCACGATGGGATCGTCCAGCGCCAATGACTGTGCTCCACATGCTCCTTTTGATCGTTGATGCTGTGCCTCGCGAGTATATTGTAGCCTCGGTGCCAAATTCAAGCTTTCGTAGATGCAGCTGCTAAGCATGCTAAAATCCCAATCTGAAACTGGGCAATCGGCAACTATTTCTCTTTGATTTTATGGTTGTTTCTCGATCGTGGTTTTTGACCAGCGTCTAATCCACCCGGCGGTGAGTCATTGGTGCAAACGTTACGAACATGGTCAACAAAGAAGGGGGCCAGACCAAATAACATCTTAAAAGGAAGAGTTGTCGCGTAGGGGAAAATGGCCTTTGTCTGTACATGTTCTTATATGACCTTCAGCATTGCAACTCCATTAAATTCTTTTATCTACCGTGCTAAGGTATTCAATTTGAGAGTGGTAAAATTAAACTTGATGTCCAGTTCATAATCTTCCCCGTAAAGATCCTCCAACCATTTTAACTGACCTATGATAATGGAAAGGTACACAAGAAATTGAAATATAAGAAGATTGAAAGTTTTTTAGACGAAGATGGGGATGACCAAATATGTTGGGTCAAATAATGACCTGACCCATTCGTAGCTATATTAGACCCATCTTCATCTCTGCATTGGAAGAGCTATAGGTTGTAGCAGATTCAAAAATATAGGACTCAATCTAAAATTTGGATCCGATCCTGGTTTTATGTTTGTCAACCAAAGCTAGTCTAATACATGATTGGCTTAACCAAAAATAAGCCTAATCTAGCCTCAACTTGATCCATCCGAACATAAAAAACTAAACCACATAAATTTTCTTATCATCCACTCTAAATAATTTTTTAATTCATTGAATAAACTCTGAGTTAAAACAAATTTTTTTCCTTATCAACAACTGCATCCTTCATCTATTTTTTCTTAACTATACCCAAATATTTAGATTTTTAGTGGATCTTTGACTGCAATACCTTACTGTCTATTAATATATATTTTAAAAGTTATAGTTTTGTCAACTTACAATTAATTACTTGAATGAAATTAAAAATGTTGAATGAAAATTTGAATTTAAGTTGCTTTAAGGCATTCATGCTACTCTATAATGATCTACAGGAAGACAAACGTGCTTTAAGGCATTCATACTGCGCTTTATAATGAACTGCAACGTGAGAGATGCCGACTGGAACGTGAATTGGAATTAACGTAAATGCATAATTTTTTTAATATTTATATAAAAATTTAACGTAAAGGCACTTTTTTTGTATAAATTATTTTTTCATAATTTTTATTGATTTTAAGATTAACTAGGATCATAAAAAATAAAAATATCCTTATTTCATCTTAATATCCATTGGAGAATCAAATACGAAGGGCCACGTGTTAAGAGATTAATAATTTTGAGGATGAGGAAATAAAAATATCTAAAGATTTTATTTTTACATTCAGGTAATCTAGCAGATGTGAAAATAATAATTAAAATTTCAGAAATTAAAATCAATACGAAGGGCCATGTGATAATGTCAGTTCCTGTCCTCTGCTTCTTTCCCATCCATGTGTCAGTAATAACTGCACAGGGACGAAGTTAATGCAAAGAATTTGGACTATGCTCACTCTAGCTGAGATGCACTGAACATGGCGGCCCCACTTCTTGTACCACACAAACCAATCAGTTTGATGGCAATGTTAACATCCAACAGATTGAGCAATAGTAGACGAGTGACAAAAACATAGAGTTGTTAACTTCTTCTGCTTGAAAGGGCAAATTGGTCGTCAGGGCTCTTTGTTTTGTTCCATTATCTGACCACACTCAAATAAAGCTACAGGATATGGGATTATGTTAAGACGAGTCCCTTTTACTCACCAATCCTTCATGATATAATTGCCCATTAGAAAATGTGATCACATATCAAGTAGCTCAATTAAGTAACCATATATCTGACAAAAAAAAAAAGAAGAGCTCAGTGTGCCTTAGGTTTATTCCTTCACTTAATCTCTTCTAGTGGTTGGAATTCCTCCAAGCACCTTTTCTGTATGGAAGCACAAAACGCCACACTTGAAAAGGTGGGAAGGGGTGCACTTAGGGAGGGGGATGAGGGGAACCAAGCCAAACCCCCCCTGTGAGCATCAGCTGGATTTCAAGTCACACCCGGGCTTTACGGGCAGAAATGGGTGAAGGAGCTTTTTCTTTCATACTGAAGCGGAAAGAGCTTGGAAAATGACAACCAAAAAAAGAGGGCCCAAGAAGAAATAACTCCGCTTTTTTTAAAATAGAATTTCTGAAATAATGTATGGTTGGCAGTATTTTCGGCTGTTAAAAAGTAAAGGCAGGCATGATGAATTATGAATGAAATTAAAAATATTGAATAAAAATTTGAATTTAAGTTGCTTTTAAGGCATTCATGCTGCTCTATAATGATCTATAGTATATGTCCAGCATGTCCAAAAAATAATATTCCTACAAGAGCTAGAAGATAAACATGCTTTAAGGCATTCATGCTGCTCTATAATGAACGACGTGAGAGATGCCGATTGGAACGTGAATTGAAATTAACGTAAAAGCACATTTTTTTAATATTTATTTAAAAATTAACGTAAAGGCACTTTTTTGTATAAATTAATATTTTCATAATTTTTATTGATTTTAAGATTAACTAGGATCATAAAAAGATAAAAATATCCTTATTTCATTATAATATCAAGTCTATTTGAGATTTTAATTAATTTATTAACAAATTAAATTTATATGATTTTAAAAATTTAAGCATAAATGTATTGATAGTAAATAAATTTAAGTTATAACTTATTGTGAATTTAAACATTGTGAATCTAAACATGGGCGTGGGGAGTGGGGACCAGCTCTGGATCATTTCACGTGGCCGTTGCCTCTCGGGCCCTTAACAGCGTGAGAGATGGTGGTGGCACGATGGGATCGTAACTGGTGCGAACATTACGAACATGGTCAACAAACGAAATTGTTTTCAAGTTTTTATCTGGTTCATTCTTATAATTGGTTGGGATACTATTAAGTTATAGATTTAATAAATTAGTTCATTTATGTTTTTTGATTTAACCCTTTTAAAAAATAAAATCGATTTTATTTCATGCTTTAAAATTTGACACAGATTCGGATAGCATTAAAAAAAGTAAAATAATTTATTCTTAAAAGTGATAAATCATTATGGAAATAAGTATTAAATTATTTTACTTTTTTCTTTTTATACGTGCTTTTGCCTATTCATTTTTACAAGTTAATTTACATAAGAAAAAGTTAGTATTTTGTAATATTATTTGTATACCTAGTTGATTTGCTGGCACTTAGATATAGTTTAAATTATTAATTAATAGAGTAAGATAAATTCAAATTAAGACTTTTAAAATCGGTTAAAAGTAGAAATTTAAAGGTTCATACTGATGCGGACAAGTCATCCGTGATGAGCGCCGGCGTGCTGAGATCTATTGTGGGCCTCCGATGGGGTGGAAAGGTTGTCTTCCTCCTCTGGAAACCTGCAAGAAGTCCCCGGGCCGGTATTCCCGACGAGGACCCTCCAACGCTCAAGTTAGTGAGTTGTTGAACAGGAGTGTAATGTTTCTTTTTTCTAAGAGAGAGAGAGAGAGAGAAATCCCCCTTTAGTTGAGCTCGGGGTCCTTTTATACCTATCTTGGAGGTTCCTTTCTTTTCGTTCCGCTTTGAACCGTCGAATCTTCCTTGTTAGGATAAGCTCCTTCAAACGGCAAGTGGGTAAGCTGTTACTGGATGGGGCCGCTTACGGCGGTAACTGCTGGGCATGCTATCACTTGCCCGTGATTTCGGTGAGCGAGATATACGGTAACAGATCTCAAATCTCGGGATCTATTACCTGAAGTGGGTCATAGTGTAGGAAAGTAAGGCACCAAGTTAGAGTCGGAGCCAAAGCCAGGGTTCGAAGCCGTCGCTGGAGGCCGGAGCCAAAGGCCGGAGCCGTCGCTGGAGGCCGCAGATAAAGGCCGGAGCCAAAGGCCGGGGCCGTCGCTGGAGGTCGGAGCCAAAGGCCGAGGCCATCGCTGGAGGCCGGAGCCAGAGGCCGGAGCCAAAGGCCAGGGCCGTCGATGGAGGCCGGAGATGGGTGGGCACAATCACCAGCGAAAGGGGTGTTAATACCACTAGGCGGCTGACTTCCGCGCCATCATTTCGTACGTTCAGGCTATTGGGATTGGGAAAGATTTCTCTCGAGTAATGAGTTGTAAAAAGGCGAGCGTCATCATTGCGGTAAGGCCACCTCTATCTTTCTATTGGTGGCGCTTTTCGTGTTTTTCGTGCCGATAGTCCGTCGAAGCGCTTCCAGTTGAAGGTAGACACATGGCCAGACCGACGGCCGTGGGATGATTTGAAATGGGGCTATAAAGGAAAAAATCATCCTTATCCTCCATTCCCAACTTCTCTTACGTTACAACCACCCTGAGTCTGCAAGCGTCCTCCTCCCATGTCTGTTCCTCTCCTAGTGCTCCTTCAATCTTAGTTCGAGCTTTCCAGGTTAGTTCCCATGGCTTCCTCGCCGTTCTATTTTCGATTCCGGGGGTCGTTCCTCCATTCCTTCTCAACCTTCCGCTTCCTAACCAAGCCAATGGACCACCCCATCTTCTAACCATTCCTTGCCAGAGTGGCGGTCGGTCAGACGCCCCGCAGCCGAGGGTCATCCGACCGTCGGACGGACCTCCCCCCAGCGCCGTCCGATAGCTACTGGTCCTTCCAGCGCTATCAAGGAGTCCCCTGAGTGGACTGCTTCCACTATTCTGCTCAAGACATAGTAAACCTAAGAGCCAAATATAGTTTTCCACCAAACCTACATCTGTCCTACCCTGCTCCTGATGACAGGGTAACTTCTTCCCTCCCAGAAGAATTGCCTTGTACGGAGCCTTTTTTAAGGCAGGACTTCGATTAACCATCCACCCTTTCATCCTTAATCTTCTAGACATGTATTCTTTAACACCTTCCCAACTAGTCCCTAACTCGATCCGAACTATCGTTGGCTTTCTGGTTCTCTGCCACCTGCAAGGTATAGAGGCCAGTATCTCCTTATTCCGTAGTTTTTATACCCTTCGCAAGTAGTCAGTTGGTGGTCCTTTACTCCTAGACCCACTAGGATCCTTAAATTGTATCTTCTCACCTCTGTTAAAGGGTGGAAGGATAAGTTCTTTTTGCCGATGTCGAAGGGGTTAGTGGAAGCTGGGGAACACCAAACATGACGCCAATAGGGATTCCTCCATCCTTCTGAAGGGATCGAATGGCATTTGGGCAGCTTCTGACTGCCAATGTCCCTCGATGTAATAAGCTTTTGATTGAGGAAAACCTTCATCTCACCGGCCTGATCCCTTCTGGTGGTGAGCACTTGATTACTCACTTTGTTCCTTCTTTCCTCTTTCTCCTTTTTTTTACTCATCTTCTGTTTTTTTTTAACAGGGATGACGCCATCACTTTGTGAGCTCAGGCAAGCTGTTACCAAAAAGAGGAAGGCAACGGGGAATGGGGCCCCCCCGAGAAGAGGGCCATCGCTAAGATTCCAAGGAGGGCCGACGCTGGAAGGGCCAAGGTTGTGGAGCCCCCGCGTGCCAAGATTCCAAAGAGGGCTGACGCTGGGAGGGCCAACGCTGAAGGGCCAAGGTTGTGGAGCCCCTGCACGGGCACGAGGCAGTAAGAGCCCAAGCCGACGAGCCTGTGAGGAAAGACATGGTAAGGGCCGAGGCCAACGAGGAAGTTGAGCGAAACCAGGCAAGAGGAAATGATTTGCCTTTAGTGCCGGCTCCCTCTCCTGTCATCCTTCTCGATCCTTCTCCGAAGCGGGTTGCAAAAGCACTGTCACCCCTACCCGAAGCCACCGAAGCGGAGCTCGTTCACTCAACCACAAAGCCGACTCCAGCAGCGTCATGCCCCCCAAAGGGGCAGTAACCGAGGTGCATCCACCGGCAAAGGTGCCGAAGGTAGCAGAGTCGAAGGTGGAGTCCTCCCACGCAGCCCCCACGTCTGCGGAAAGGAAAGGTGTCGACCCTTCCTTTCAATCAATTTTGACGAACCACAACCGCTGGGCCGAGCGAGCATTGAACGAATTGTCCGTGGTTGAGGTGTAGGAGTTTCTTCGACATCAGGGAGGGCTAC
>UESW01004167.1:1083102-1101501 GCA_900491605.1 Calamus simplicifolius | reverse complement strand
GCCCTGAACCCTTGGAGGATAATGCGGTTGGTCACCTCGGCTGTGCCATTGGTCTGGGGGTGCCCCACAGAGGTGAATCGTTGATGAATGCCCAGGCCGGTGCAGAATTCCTGGAAGGCCGTGTTGTCAAACTGTCGGCCGTTATCAGTAACGAGAGTGTGTAGCAGTCCGAACCGGCACACGATAGACTTCCAGAAGAAAGATCTTACTTTGCCCTCGGTGATCTTGGCGAGAGCCTCAGCCTCGATCCACTTGGTGAAATGGTCAACTGCTACTAATAAGAACTTGCAATGTCCGGAGGCTGGAGGGAATGGTCCCAGGATGTCCATACCCCACTGGGCGAAGGGCCAGGGTGCGGCCAGGGGGGTTAGCTGGGATGCCGGTTGATGTTGAATATTAGCATGGCGTTGGCAGCTATCACACCTCTTAACAAGTTCGGACGCATCCTCCTTCATTGTCAGCCAGTAATATTCCTGCCGTAGGGCTTTGTATGCAAGAGCTCTGCCCCCCAGATGGCTTCCACATATACCTTCGTGTATCTCTCGCAGGATATAATCTGCTTCTGTGGGGCCAACACATCTGAGAACCGGGTATGAGAACGACCTTCGATAGAGTTTTTCCCTCCATTATGAAAAACTTCGGGGTCCGTCTTTTGAGTTTCCTAGCCTCGGCAGGGTCTTCAGGGAGGGTACCATTGGTAAGGTACCGGACATAAGCGTCCATCCAAGAAGGCTCCTGCTCAACTGGCAGAGTTTCTCTCGTTACGTCAATACTTGGGGCTTCCAGGTGCTCTACATAAGCTCTTCCCAACATCCCGTCAGTTGAGGTGGCAAGATGGGACAAGGCGTCGGCTCTAGCATTTTCCTCTCGAGGAATATAGCTAACATTGAAATAAGCTAAGAGAGAAGCTTGCGACTGCACCATACTTAAGTAGTGGGACATGATGGGATCCCTTGCTTCATACTCCCCTGCGATTTGGCCGGTGACCAGCTGGGAGTCAGTGAACGCCCTAAGGCTTTACCCCGAGCTCTCGGGCTAATCTTATCCCAGATAGCAGAGCTTCATACTCCGCCTGATTATTGGTGGCTGGAAAGAGGAAGCGGAGTGCACACTCGGTTACAACTCCGTCCGAGTTGGCCAGGATGAGGCCTGCTCTGCTCCCTTGAGAATTTGACACCCCATCTACATGAAGGATCCATTCATCATCTCTGGTTCCGAGAAGCGAGGGGTTTGCAAAGGCCTCTTCGGGTTGCTCCTTGCCCCAGGTGCACTCGACCAAAAAATCCTCCAGGACTTGGGATTTTATGGCCGACCGAGGGTGGAAAGATAGATCAAATTCCCCCAACTTGAGCGCCCACTTTGCCAATCGACCCGAAGTATCCGGGCGAGCGAGAATCGTCTTTAGAGGTTGGTCTGTGATCACCGCGATCGGGTGGGCTTGGAAGTATGGCCGTAGGCGCTGGGCAGACACGATTAACGCGAAGATAATCTTCTCAATCTTTGAGTACCTGGTTTCCGCATCGTGGAGCACCTTACTTGTGTAATACATCTTTTGCATGCCATTGGTGTCCGTGCGGACCAGCACAGAACTAACGGCCTCGGAAGAAGCGAGGTACAGAAGGAGTTCTTCTCCACCCGTTGGCTTGGATAGCAGTGGCGGGGTAGATAGGAATTCCTTCAGCCCCTCGAACGCCTTCTGACATTCTTTCATCCATTCAAATCCATTGGCCCTGCGGAGCGCCTTGAAGAAAGGCAGGCACCTCTCAGCGGACTTGGACAGGAAACGGCTCAAGGCACCACCCTTCCCGTCAGGCGCTGCACTTCCTTCTTGTTGGTGGGAGACCTCATGTCCAGGATGGCTTGAACTTTGTCCGGGTTTGCCTCGATCCCTTGCCGGGTCACCATGAAACCCAAGAACTTTTTGGCTGTCACCCCAAATGCACACTTGCGTGGGTTCAGCCTCATCTGGTATCGGCGAAGGTTGTCAAAAGTCTCGTTAGGTTGGCGATATGGTTGGTGGCGTGGACACTTTTTGTCAGCATGTCATCCACGTACACCTCCATGTTACGTCCTATCTGGTCCTCAAAGACTTTATTCATTAACCTTTGGTAGGTGGCTCCCACTTTTTTTATCCCAAATGGCATTACCTTGTAGCAGTACAACCCCTTCTCAGTTATGAAGGAGGTAGCTTCCTCATCCCGGGTTCATCCTGATCTGGTTGTACCCAGAGAAGGCATCCATGAAGCTAAGGACCTCATGGCCGGATGTAGCGTCCACCAGTTGATCGATCCGGGGCAAGGGAAATCTGTCCTTGGGGCATGCTTTGTTGAGATCGGTGAAGTCTATGCACATCCTCCAGCTTCCATTAGTCTTACGGACCATCACCACGTTGGCCAACCATTCGGGGTAATGAACTTTCCGAATATGGCCTGCAGCCGTCAACTTGCAAACTTCCTCGTCGATAGCTTTCTGTCTGTCCGGAGCGAAGCTCCTTTTCTTCTGTCGGACCGGCCGACACTCTGGCCTGAGGTTGAGCCGATGAGTGATCACCTCCTCAGGGATGCCTGGCATGTCTGAGGACGACCATGCAAAGATGTCAGCGTTGACATGCAGGAAGGTGAGTCGGTCGCGTGCCTCTTCCGGAAGTAGCGCTCCAACCTGGACGGTCCTTGTCGGGTCATCCCCTAAGGGTAGGGTCAGGAGGTGCTCGGCTGGTTCTCCCCTCCTTCCCGGCTCTCGGGGGTCAAGCGGCTCAGAGGTTATTGCCGACGCCGCCTCCAGTGGACTGGGAGATAAGTGACAGCAAAGCGGTGGCGGCTTTGCTCTCCTTTCATTTCTCCGACTCCTTCGTCGGTGGGGAATCTTACCAACAATCTCTTGGTGGAGATGACGACATCTAGCAAATTCAAGCCCGGCCTCCCCAGGATAGCGTTATAAGCCAGCGGGACCGGACCACCAGGAAATTTATGACCACCGTGCTTTGACACGGAGGGGTCCCAGCCGTGACGGGGAGGGCAATCTCCCCTTCAACGCTCATAGAGTCCCCAGTAAAGCCCATTAAAGGCGTGGCAAGGTCGAAGGGAAGACTTTGACAGGTTCATCCGAACAAAAGCTTCGTAGCTCAAAACATCCACGAACTTCCACTATCAACTAAGATTCTTTTTACAGGATGTTTGGCTATGGTCATGGACACGACGCTGTCATCATGCTTATTAACTACCCCATCTAAATCCTTTCCAAAGAAAGGAATTACAGAGTATTCCCTCTCGCTGTCTTTTTGAACCACCACATGCCCCAGGAAATCATAGCTATGGTCTTCTTGTAGGAGCATTGTCCACGCCGGTCTGAAGTGTAGGAGGCACCGATGAACCTGGAGTAGGAAGGTTTCCCCTTCGAACGAACTTGCCCAAGTGCCCTGCTGGACAAGCTCCTCAATGGCCTTCTTCAGATGGCGGCAGTCCTCGGTGTCATGACCGTAATCTTGGTGGTACCGGCAGTAAAGTTCCTTATTGCGGGGGTCCCAGACTTCATGGGCGGACGCTTGAAGTTAGGTTCCTCCTCGATTTCTAGTAGGATGTGAGATATCGAAGCCATGAGGGGAGTGAATTGCTCATTGGGACAAGCGTCTGTGGCCGGCAATCTGGGCGGTGAGGAGGCTCAGGCTTCCGGGATCGTGCTCCGGCATGCTCAGTGGACACTGGTTTCTTGCTGGGATTCTTATCAGCTTCCTCCTGGAAGAATCGCCTCATCAGCGCAAATGTATTTCTGCGCTCGGCTCAGAAGTTCGGCATAAGAGCTCGGAGGCTTCTTGTCTAGGGAATAGGCAAACCTAGAAGGACGAAGTCCTCACTTTAATGCCAAAGTGGCTACAGAATCATCCAGGTTATATACCTCCAATGCTGCCTCCTTGAACCGAGCGACAAAGTCCTTCAGGGTCTCGCCACTTCTTTGCTGGACAGCGAATAAGCTATCAGTCACTCGTGGGATCTTTCGGCACGCATCAAAGTGGGTCAGGAAAGATCGTTCGAGCTGTCGGAATGAATTGATGCTGCACAGTGGCAGGCGAAATACCATGCACGCACCGCCTTGCGAAGGGTGGCCAGAAAGGCGACACATAGAAGGGAGTCTATCGCTCTCTGGACCTGCATGAGGACCTTGTAGCTCTCCAGGTGGTCCAGTGGATCCGTCGTGCCATCGTACGGGTCCAATGGGGGAGACGAAAAGGGCGGGACCGGTTCCTCCATGATGCCGGGAAAGCGGGGGACGGTGTCGTAGTCCGTCCCATGAGGGTTGGCGATCCGGTGGCTAAGCTCCTCCAACCATCGATGATACTCATCAAGCCATTGCTCGGCCCGACGGGTAGTCTTCCTATTGGCCCGTCTTTAGATGAGTCAGAAGATGAAGCCGATGAAGACCGCCAGCGTAAGGAGTGCACCCGTCTGGGTTCCTTCTCGTCTGGCCTTGGTGGGAACGATCAGAATGATGGGAAAGAGACCGCCGTCGCTTTGAGGCCTCTCGGTGATGAGGTTCAGGAGGTGAGTGACGGAGGCCTCAGGTGGGGTCCCCCTTGATGAGATTGAATTATTCCATGCACCCCTTCATCGCGGAGGGGGTTGAGGTGCAGCGGCGAAACAGTGTTCCTGTAGTCCCCATACCACCGTCATCAGGTCCTGGACCTGGTGAGCTAGAACTTCAAGCCGTCAGGCTGGCTCATCTGTGCAGGGGCGGAACACGGTGTTGGCCTCCGATTGCTCAGCCCGCGGAATGCGTTTCGGCCTGGCTGGTGGAAGCCTCCTGGCTCGTCGTCACCATCGTCTTCCTTGCAGAATCAGGGGTCACAGGAAAAACTTCACCTTCCACGTGTGCGGGCCCCCTTCCTGACTCGCCAATCTGATGCGGACAAGTCACCGTGAGAGCGGGCATGCTGAGATCTATTGTGGGCCTCCGATGGGGTGGAAATTGTGTCTTCCTCCTCTGGAAACCTGCAAGAAGTCCCGGGCGGTATTCCGGTGAGGACCCTCCGACGCTCAAGTTAGTGAGTTGTTGAACAGGAGTGTAATGTCTCTTTTTCTAAGAGAGAGAGAGAGAGATCCCCCTTTAGTTGAGCTCAGGGTCCTTTTATACCTGTCTTGGAGGTTCCTTTCTTTTTGTTCGCTTTAAACCGTCGAATCTTCCTTGTTAGGATAAGCTCCTTCAAACGGCAAGTGGGTAAGCCGTTGCTGGATGGGGTTCGCTTACGGCGGTAACTGCTGGTGTGCTAGCACTTGCCATGATTTTGAGCGAGATATACGGTAACAATCTTGAATCTCAGGATCTGTTACCTAAGTGGGTCATAGTGTAGGAAAGTAAGGCACCAAGTTAGAGCCAGAGCCGAAGCCAGGGTTCGAAGCCGTCGTTGGAGGCCGGAGCCAAAGGCTGGAGCCCTCGCTGGAGGCTAGAGCCAAAGGCCGGAGCCAAAGGCCGGGGCCGTCGCTGGAGGCCGGCGCCAAAGGCCGGGGCCGTCGCTGAAGGCCAGAGCCAGAGGCCGGAGCCAAAGGCCAGGGCCATCGCTGGAGGCCGAAGCCAGAGGCCGGAGCCAAGGCCGGGGCCATCGATGGAGGCCGGAGCCAGAGGCCGGAGCCAAAGGCCGGCCATCGCTGGAGGCCGCCGCCAAAGGCCGGAGCCAAAGGCCAGAGCCGTCGCTGGAGGCCGGAGCCAAAGGCTGGAGCCAGGATTCCACCATCCCTAGGTGAGCTATCACATCATTATCTCCAAAAATTGCGCAGGAGGTTATAATACCACAGAGGAAATTGTCAGCCGTATCACATACAAAAAGTTGCCTGGCTTGACTAATGGAAACGAAATGTCTAAATGAAGTAAGTTGGTACCTTTGAAATATTTAAATAAAAAAAAAGGAGGAAAAGAGTTTTTGTTGGTTGGTAGTGCTGTCATGTGACATGAAATGTCAGAGTTTGATTCCATTATAAAGCTCACCGGGGAGTGGGTGTATGGCTTTTCCGGTTGGTGTCCCGTGTCTATCCTTGGATGCTTGAGGTCTTTCCGCTGAGCTCAAATCATCAGAGCTTAAAGAGGCTAATTTGCATCCTGAGCTACATGAAACTTAGTTATTGTACCCATAAATAGATATTAGAGACTACTTTGATGCTGATGGTACAGGCTGTGAATGTTGATACTTAATGCGATCCGAGTAGTTTTGCCGTGTCTTTCACATCAAAGTGAAAAAGCAAGACATTTAGTAGGGTTGGTTGCATGTATCTCTCCTACTTTGGCCTATTAATAAAAGCTAGCAGTTTGAAGTGTAGCTTCTATAGCTAGCCTTGCCGCCCTGGTTTGGTATCACGCTTTAATATAATAATTGATGTGATACATATATCTTTATCTTGTGGTCTTGCTTCTAACAGTGATGTTTTTCATCTCAATTCATTCATGTGTGTTAAAGCACATGTAATGAATGAGTTGGCATTGCCGACAATCTCTCCCCTCTTTGGACTTCCTATACATATCCTTCTTTTTTTTCTTCTGACTTAATAAGACAATTAGTTCAACATTTTCTTGATGAGATTTAGTAGACCATGAGCAATATTATTAGTCTGCGCGTCTTAACCATGAGTAAATTTCTTTATGAGGACATCTAATTTGTTGAGAAGTCACCGGTTTAAACTATGATCCTATACAAGCGATTAGAAATTTTCTTATCCATTCTCATCTCTGTAAAGAATTTATAATCATATACAAAGCCACCAGATACTTAGAGAACTTAATCAATCCAGCTAGCCACCCATCTACCTACATAAAATCTCACATTCATTGGTTGGTCTGATTTTTCTTTCAGTAGTTCATTCCGTGAAACACACACCAATATGCCACACTATCCAAACTATAAAATAGAAATCTTGGAGATAAATAATTGTGCTGAAAAGGTAGGCTCTTACTTCTCATAGGTTGATATGGATATCATTTAATGTTATCCTTCACTTTGGTACTTAAACAAAGTAGAATAGCTTGTGATGGAGCCCACGTTTTGCGTGCAATGGTTTTTGTGTGGCCAAGGTTGCATCAGCCTCTCTGGTTGGTTTAATGCTGCCTCTGTCCAGTGCTCCCACTGGAGCGCCCGTGGTGGTGCTGCAGGCCTAACAATCGCCACCTCCTTGTTGCAATGCCCAAAATGCTGAATCTAAAAGTCACTGCATTAATCTATTTCTTTTTCCTACATAAAGTCTATGTTAAAGAAAAAGTTTCACTGTACTATCCTTTAGTATAGAAAACACGCATCAAGCGCATCCGTGGTGATGCTGAGAGTCTAGCTTTTCCTTCACCTTTTTGCAAGCCCATAACCAATATCCAAGATAACCCACAGTTGGCTCCCATGGCTTCTTGCATGATTGCTCTGGCCACTCCCACATGGAAGCAGGTTGCAGCAGGATCGACAAGCAGAGACTCTAGAGTTTGAAATTATGTGGACCTAGCTTGAGAAAAAGCCATGCCCTAGATTGAGAGAGAGAGAGAGAGAGAGAGAGAGAGAGAGAGAGATTGATTGAGATCCTTTTCCATGGGTTCACACTATGACTTACGTCTTCTCAAAGAACACTAGTAGGGGTCACGAGCATGGCATGAATAAGGCTGCCAACTTTCTAACCCACACTGTAGATGATAAGAGAGATGTTTCCTGGTCATTTGGGATCCATGGTAACTGATGACGATTTCAGGACCAGATCATAGTCAGCTACAGTATATTTTGGAATTAATACCTGTCACTGGAGACCAGGCAGCCGAATAAGAGGGTGATCAACTTAGTATAACTACATCCATAATAAATATTAAGATAGAAAAGTTAAAATAAGTCATGTTCTTCAGGAGCACTGAAAGGGAACATGCTTTGCTCATTAATTAATGCTAATGCGTACACTTAAATTAATGAGAAGGCTATTTATTTGATTAAACTTCTCTCTATTCTGTAGAAGAAAAGGAGAGAAAGAAAGGAAAGAATGAAGAAAAGGAAGAAAAAAAGGAGGAAAAAGGGGGGGAAAAAAAGGAAAGAAAGATGGAAAGAATGAAGAAAAAGAAAGATGAAGAAAAAAAAAAAAAAGAAAAAGAAAGGAAGAATGAAAAAGAAAGAAAGGAAATAAAAAAACCGAAAGAAAGAAGAAAAAAATAAATAATAAAGGAAGAAGAAGGGATAATGGACAAGGTAGAACAGTGGGATATCCTGTTCTATAAAATAACCGGAGCACCTCTGTTCCATGGGATTAAACACCATGGTTTAAACCATGCTAGGCTTGACAGAAAAGCATCCTAACCTTGCTGGTTTCTAAGTCCAAGGAAGAAACTCTCTTAAGCTGGGAGTTCTATGATTCTAAGAGCTCCATAGCTTCCAAAATCCAAACACATTGATTTATTAGTCACAGCCAAACAAAGGATTATCCAGACAAAGAAAATGATACACCAAATAAATCTTAAAATATGTCATGAGAAAGGCATATCAGCAACAATCCATATCAAAATCTTTTTAAATTTATCCTATATCTCATATCTTTAGTAGTAGCCACGAGATTATAAGTGACAGCCAAAAAAGAAAGGAAATAAACCTCAGGACAATGATGCATATCCCCTTGCTTTCGTGCTGGAATAAGCCTTCTTTAGAACCCTTGCTGGATCAATGAACCCCTACGGCTCTTCTCGAATTGCAGTCACTGAATTAGACATAAGCTCCCGAGCATATTGCCCTGCATCAACTCCATGGTCTGCCCAACCACCAACGCCATCAGCGACACCAACGGCTTGCTCACCAACACATATGAAATGAGCATCATCCCCACCAGTTTCCTCCTTATTTGGGTGCGGCAGATAACAAGATCCAGAGAGCAGCTTCAAAGACCTATCAGCCAGTACTTTTCTGTAACCCAAAAAAATAGAGAATTTATCCAACTCGTAGAAGCAGCCTCACAAGCAAAATATTTCCACATTAAATGCCTGAGCTAACTTCACAAGATCTTATCATACACACGGAGAAAACAAAACTTCTGCAGTTTATGACGAAAATATAAAATTTTAGCAGGATGGAGAAATCATGAGAGCTAGTAAGCCATCAAGTTCAGATGGAAAAAAAAAAGCCGATTACTAGAAACTCTCAAAATTCCTATCAGTAAATTATGATATCAAGGTTAGTAATAAACTCAATGACTTGACACAGGAGCAATTTAAGCTAAGGGTAATGATCAATTTTTTTGTCAATTAAAAAGAGGACTTTGAGTTCTAATAAATGGAAAATACACAGCAACAACTGAAAAAATAGATAAGCTACAGAACTGAAGACGATGTTGGAAAACAGAAGGGTGTTTCCATGAAGAACTCAATTAACCTTAATAATTGACTGAAACAAAGCTAGACCAAAAGGCCAAAAAACTAAATGCCATCCCGTGTACCATTATCTCTTTGGAATTATATAGTAGTGAAAGAGGTAGTGATCCATCACACCATCAGACTGGCGTCACTATCATTTCACGTGGTTGGCCTCCAAGCGTCGTCTAGTGTGTTTTAGTCCAAGCAGGGCCCGTGATGAACGAAAGGAAATTAAATCAATCACTAAGACAGTGGTTCCGCTATCCTCAACCGATCATTTCACGTGGTTGGCCTCCAGGCGTCGCCTAGTATATTTAGTCCAAGCAGGGCCCGACGAAAGGAAATTAAATCAATCACTAAGACATGGTCCTCAGCCGATCATTTCAAGTGGTTGGCCTCCAAGCGTCTAAGTGATGTCGCATCACGTTGTGGAGTCTCTTAGATCCAAAGACAACGGAATGCGACGAAAAAATTTATTTGCAACGTTTGGCCTTTTCTCCGTTGTTTCTCTCTCTTCCCCTTCTAATTGGTGTCCGCTTGTCGCTTAGTATCCCTCACTTATTGGGGCCCTTAAAAGCGTTTTATTGTCCATTCAATATTAGTTATTGGAGATTGAATGCGGAACTAAATTGATCCTATCCTAAATCCATTCAAAGTAATCCTATCCTAAATCCATTCAAAGTAAACTCATGATGACTAAATTGGAAATCCAATCACTCCAATATCAATTTCAAGTATTTATCCCCTAAAACCCTCTGCCTCAATGTTGGAAAGTATGGATGGGCATGATTTGAATTTGATTAGTTTTAAGTCAAAACTTAAAAATTATTTCTAGCATGATTAATTTCAAGATTTGAGATTTAGAATCAAACCAATCATGCTATAGAGCCGAATTAGAATCGAGCCGTACAATAGAATTTAAAAAAAAAACTAGCTTGAAAACTTTTGTTTAGCCTATTTTGTCATTTTTGATGCTTCAAGAGCATGTCAAGCAGCATTTTATACGTTATTATTATTATGTAGCCTCTTAGGAAATAGGAAAGATAATAAAACCAAAAAAAAAGGTGTTAAAAGAAGGATTTTATTGACCGGTGCCTCATAAGCATTCATTAAGAAATATTTAATACCCGATTTACATAGCCTCCTATGAAAATAAAAATAAAAATAAAAAGTATTTTTTACTTTAATTTTATGCGGAAACAAGGTTTTGGAAGAAGGAAACACCGTAACTGTAATATCTTTACATATTTGTCAAGGTCCACAACACGACAAATAATGCCAAAGCCATTAGAGAAGTCATAAGACTTTTGGAAAAGTCTCAGCTGCTTCGCTTTCTTGAAAGAGCCTTTCACCGTCATGCTTACCCAGGAAAAGCCTTTATAATAGCACATTGTCCAATCCGATCATGCAAGATTTAATCATAATTTAAAATAAAAGAATAAAAAAGAAATTGGCAGAAATGAATATCAAAGATCGATCATCTAAATAGGAGCAATATCTCAAAGTCACTATAGAAATGTGATCTTTAGCTTCCAGGGGCACAAAGGTAAGAAGAACTAAATTTATATTGCCAGGAACATAATGTTACAAAAAAATTGTCTCAACTTGTGTTGGAATATTGTTGCATAATTGTGTCAAAAGTAAAATTAATCAAAAGAACTAGGAGATAAAGTAATGATTTGGTCAAGGCATTTTAATGAAAAGAGAAACTTCATGTTGGCACTGTAGTCACATAATAAATAACGGGAATGTAGGGAAGCACAGGGATCTAAGAATTTGCGGATCATTGATGGTCTAGAGAGGTAGATCATAATTTAAATGGATCAAAGTGAGGAATAAAAGTTAAGAAGAGAACTAGGAAAACAATAGTCTCTAGTACTACTTGAAAATAACGAGAATAAACTTGTATGATGAGTTTGGTGTTCCATGAATTCTTGTGCAGTGACAGTCACGCGCAACCAGGCACACATTATAAATGCCAGTAGTAAACACATCAAAAAACCATCAATGGGTGCCAAAATAAAGCCAGAATTGACGGTCGAGTTAGGTTACAATTGAATGACCAGTTGAACACATGAATAATAGTCTAACTACTTCCAAAGGGCCCATCAGAGGGTGCGAATCATCTGCTGAGATAAAAGAGACGCAAGTGTCCATGGGTTTCCAACACCCAGCTGAGTCGGTGAAACTTAAATGGTCCTTGGATTGGTTACCAAATACTGTTGTTCTTTTTACAAGTTACTAGTACCATGGAGAAAAAGTACACTAGCTTAAGTGGATCAAAGCATCTTGAACATAAACAAATGAATGTTAGCAAGCAAGCATAACAGTGAAAAAGATACACTTGTTACTCCCAATCACTTGAGATCCTTATTTCTCAAATGAATCCTGGGAGGTAAAACAGCTAAGGATCCATATGCCACTGGAATCACTCGGAGAGCCTCATTTCTCCCCCACGAGAAAGGGAGCAACTTTTTAAAGCTGATGTGACCTCCATTTGCTTGCATAGTGGGATCCATAGGCCCTGTCGGTTGGACTAATGTACTCTTTGGTTTGTGTGGGTATGGATCATCCAACAGTCCATTCAGAACTCTTGAAGTGGTTGTCTTTACTGAGACTTCCCTCGACATGGCACAGTTGATTGAAGTGTATTTTAAGTGGTCCGAGTGACCCCTCATACATCGACCATGTGCAAGATTATGAAATCATGCCTTTTTTCTCTGACACGTCCTTCGGCACACCACGTTCTCTTTCTTGGAAGTGTTCTGCAACGCTGAGAGCGCCCTATCTAAGCCACCCGATATGCTTATAAATACCTGATGGTGCTGCAGAAGCAGCCCATCGAATAACAAATATCTTTTTTGATATGAAGGGCGTTCTAATAGTTTTGATGATACTTCTCATACTGTCATTTCTTCTGCTTCATGCGGCTGAAAAGTTCTCGTGCTCCAGTCAGCAACAAATCATCATGCGTGTCATGTTGGTGTTGCTCCAAAGGGTGCGTACATGCTGCAAAGTTTAAAATAAATAAATGCAGCAGCATTAATCTCTCTCCTTGTTGTTATAGTTTATATGATATCTTTTAATTTTAGTTTAAATCATGTAATGTGTGTATTTTATGTAATATGTGTCCTTTTAAATTATGTAACGTGTGTGTGTTATGTAATGTGCGTCCTGAAATAAAGGAGAGAGATTTAATATAAATATAATTTTAAGTTAAAAAATTCCTTCTTGATTTCATAGAATGTCTGCTAGATCTAGTATAGATGCATATGTTTCTGACGATTTCAGCCATCGGATGGTGCATGCGCAACTAATTCAAAAGTTCTCGGACCCCAGCCCAGCACAACTAATTCAAAAGGTTGGTTTAACGGTTGAGTTCTTTCCATCGCGGTTTCTTAACAACTGGAAGTAAGAAAGACGGTCGGTCGGCTTCCTCCATGAAGCTGAGGGGGGGAACAGGAGGACAATCTGCTACCGGTCTCTATTTAAAATGACTTTGTTTTCTACAGGTCACTTGCAACAAGCTTCTTCAATAAAAACTACTTTGTCAAACCCAGCCCTCTTTAGAAGACCGATCAAAAGCGTCACCTGATGCTTTTTGGAAGGAACTAATTCTCTTCTGGAAATATCTACTCTTGTAGAAGAAGAAGGTGATAAGGTAGTAGCTCTTTCACCAATTCCGCTCAGCACGCTCCACCACGCCCAAATCAACCACCCCTAACAGCAAATACTTTCTGGACCCAATCGATATGATGTATTTTGGTTAATAAAACTTTGGAGGAAGCTCCTCTCTTCCTCCAATTTTCCGTCCAAAAAAAAGATAGGATGTATTGGGCCTAACTGACTCTATGTCCCGATCACTAAATCGAATAATATTGAGAAACCAGGAGAGGAGGAAAAAAAGAAACACGTACCCCTGGATTGCCGGAATCTTGACATTGGCACCTGTTGCTACCAAATCACTTATAATGAGCGTTGGGTGAACTGAGGTCTCCATGGGCCTTCAGGAACACGAAGAGGTCGCCTTCTTCCTTTGAAAGCCTGCAAAAATCCCGGGCCGGTAGTTTCGGTGGGGACCTCCGATGCTCAAGTCAGTGGTCTGTAGAACAGGAGTTTTATAATCGAATAATATTTAGAGAGAGAGATTTTTCCTTCATGCAAAGTTGGATACTATCGTGTAGCCTCTTATTTTGCTTCCCGAAGTAGTGATGATCGCTCCTGTGGCGATCATCGGTAAGGCGCTGTCCGATTAGAGTATGATTCCCTGCTTCTCGGAGATCGCTTAACTCCCGTGATCAACAACCATCGTCTCAGAGTCCTCATCAAAATCAACACCACGTTCAGTGGCGATGCTCTGGATCAGATCAGAGGCAGACGAATCCACCGTCAATATCAAATCATGTCCCGCATCCACGAATCCAGAACCGCCTTTTGATCCAACGAGCCTCCAAAATTCTGGGTGGACGGGGAGAAGAGGATGAGGCCATCTCAGAGGTACTGGCCGTATCGCTGGAGTGAGTGGCGAGCTTGAAGTCGAGATCGAAGCCTCGGGCCTAGAGGGTCCAGGCTCCATTTCACGAACTCGCTACTCTTGAAAGTTCCAAAGATCTCGCTGGATTGGCTTTTCCTCTCAAGCTCCTTCAATCTCTTCTTCAACAACCGAATCGACTCCCACTCCTTCCACTTCTCCTCCTCTTTGCACCGGACCTTCCTCCGCGACGATGGCATTCCTGATGCCGGAAAGATCGATTCGGATCGTCGGCTTGGGGCTCCACTTCTCCAGCACCTTCCGGCTGAACTCAGGCAATGAGTACGCCCGCTGGATCTCCGACAGCTTCGGCTGGATCCGCTCACGAACTTTGCTCCGCGATCGACTCCTCCATCGGCGGCCCTGGCAGCGTCGAGAGCGCCGACGCCGTATGGAGGAAGGTAATCAAAAGGCCGGCTTCATTTGGAGAAGGAGGCAGCCATCGTGGACGACTCGGCCATTGAAGAACAGAGCTAGAGTGAAGCTGGGGCTGTCTAGCAAAGAGCAGCAGTTTGGTTCGACTACAAGTTGATACAATGGTCTGACAACCTCTCTGGATACCAAGGTTGGCCCTGGACCTCGCTTGGCTAAGATGGAAGAGAGTAATGATCGGAGGAGACGTCGAGGTAATCTCTTTTGCAGTTCCATTGGAGGGAGGCCCTTCGCCGGACCTTCACCCCCATGAAAGGCTTCAGCACTTCACTGGTGTCATTGACTTCTAAAATCTTCTGGCCCTGGCCTTCGCCTCCAACCCGATCGAGGGCCTCCGGAGCTTGGATTGGGGCTCTGCTTCACGTGGTGCCGCAGTCGGTATCGCTACCAGGAACGGGAGCACAGCGTTGCCCTGAGCCGTGATGTTGTGGGCTTTCTCCGGAGAGATCCGCCGCCGCCAGTATTGCACCAAAAATCCCCCCTGGAACAAGCAGAAGACCTCCTCTTTAACGGCGAGGATCGCCTCCCCCCTTATTCCGGATCTGATCCGAATAAACGCCCCCGCGAGCGGTGCAGCTTCCATCGCCGAAACGAATGGAGCCCTCGGATCTCCCTCGCCCTCTCGCTGTTCAACCGAACCATCAACATAACATCGATCCCCTGATTTGTGAGGGTCGTTCCAAACTTACCGCTCATGGGTTGTTAAATGGCCTTATCAATGCCCCCCACACTTTTTGAGCTTGGTTAATGCACGATATACTTGCTCAAGAAGTGTAAAATTTTAGTGAATTACCTACCACTCAGAAGTATCGTATGTTAAGTTTTTGTGGGGGCTCTTGTCAACTGTGAGTTGGGGAGTTGGCTTCTCCCAGCTGTGAGTTGTCTGGGTCTTCTTGACTTGATACGAAGTCAGGCCTCCGATGCCGACGCTGAGTTGGGTTAAGTGCCGACGCGGAGTCGGTCTTCATTTGTCGACGTGAGTCGGGCTTAGGTGCCGAGGAGAGACTCAGGCTTAGAGTGCCGACGTGAAGTCGAGTTTGAGGGCCGAGGGGAGACTCGGGCTTAGAGTGCCGAGGGGAGACTCGGGCTTGAGTGCCGAGGGGAGACTCGGGCTTAGAGTGCCGAGGGGAGACTCGGACTTGAGTGTGAGGGGAGACTCGGGCTTAGAGTGCCAACGTGGAGTCGGGCTAAGTGCCGACGCGGAGTCGATCTTCAAGTGCCGACGCGGAGTCGGGCTAAGTGCCGACATGGAGTCGGTCTTCAAGTGCCGACGCGGAGTCGGTCTTCAAGTGCCGATGCGAAGTCGGTCTTCAAGTGCCGACGCTGAGTCGGGCTAAGTGCCGACGCTGAGTCGGGCTTCAAGTACCGACGCGGAGTCGGGCTAAGTGCCGACACGGAGTCGGTCTTCAAGTGCCGACGCGGAGTCGGTCTTCAGTGCCGACGCGGAGTCGGTCTTCACGTGCCGACGCGGAGTCGGTCTTCAAGTGCCGACGCGGAGTCAGTCTTCAAATGCCGATGCAAAGTCGGTCTTCAAGTGCCGACGCTGAGTCGGGCTAAGTGCCGACGCTGAGTCGGGCTTCAAGTGCGACGCGGAGTCGGGCTAAGTGCCGATGCGAAGTCGGGCTTGAGTGCCGAGGGGAGACTCGGGCTTAGAGTGCCGACGCGGAGTCGGGCTTGGAGTGCCGACATGGAGTCGGGCTTGAGTGCCGACGTGGAGTCGGGCTAAGTGCCGACGCGGAGTCGGTCTTCAAGTGCCGACGCGGAGTCGGGCTAAGTGCGACATGGAGTCGGTCTTCAAGTGCCGACGCGGAGTCGGTCTTCAAGTGCCGACGCGAAGTCGGTCTTCAAGTGCCGACGCTGAGTCGGGCTAAGTGCCGACGCTGAGTCGGGCTTCAAGTGCCGATGCGAATTCGGGCTAAGTGCCGATGCGGAGTCGGTCTTCACATGCCGACGCGGAGTTGGTCTTTCACGTGCCGACGCGGAGTCGGTCTTCACGTGCCGACGCGGAGTCGGTCTTCAAGTGCCGACGCGGAGTCGGTCTTCAGTGCCAACGCGGAGTCGGTCTTTCCGTGCCGACGTGGAGTCGGTCTTCAAGTGCCGACGCGGAGTCGGTCTTCAAGTGCCGACGCGGAGTCGGTCTTCACATGCCGACGTGGAGTCGGTCTTCACGTGCCGACGCGAAGTCGGTCTTCAAGTGCCGATGCAGAGTCGGTCTTCACGTGCCGATGCGGAGTCGGTCTTCACGTGCCGACGCGAAGTCGGTCTTCACATGCCGATGCGAAGTCGGTCTTCAAGTGCCGACGCGGAGTCGGTCTTCAAGTGTCGACGCGGAGTAGGTCTTCAAGTGCCGACGCTGAGTCGGGCTAAGTGCCGACGCTGAGTCGGGCTTCAAGTGCCGACGCTGAGTCGGGCTTCAAGTGCCGACGCGGAGTCGGTCTTCAAGTGCCGACGCGGAGTCGATCTTCAAGTGCCGACGCGAAGTCGGTCTTCAAATGCCGATGCAAAGTCGGTCTTCAAGTGCCGACGCTGAGTCGGGCTAAGTGCCGATGCTGAGTCGGGCTTCAAGTGCCGACGCGGAGTCAGGCTAAGTGCCGACGCGAAGTCGGGCTTGAGTGCCGAGGGGAGACTAGGGCTTAGAGTGCCGACGCGGAGTCGGGCTTGGAGTGCCGACATGGAGTCGGGCTTGAGTGCCGACGTGGAGTCGGGCTAAGTGCCGACGCGGAGTCGGTCTTCAAGTGCCGACGCGGAGTCGGTCTTCAAGTGCCGACGCGAAGTCGGTCTTCAAATGCCGACGCAAAGTCGGTCTTCAAGTGCCGACGCTGAGTCGGGCTAAGTGCCGACGCTGAGTCGGGCTTCAAGTGCCGATGCGGAGTGGGCTAAGTGCCGACGCGAAGTCGGGCTTGAGTGCCGAGGGGAGACTCGGGCTTAGAGTGCCGACGCGGAGTCGGGCTTGGAGTGCCGACATGGAGTCGGGCTTGAGTGCCGACGTGGAGTCGGGCTAAGTGCCGACGCGGAGTCGGTCTTCAAGTGCCGCAGAGTCGGGCTAAGTGCCGACATGGAGTCGGTCTTCAAGTGCCGACGCGGAGTCGGTCTTCAAGTGCCGACGCGAAGTCAGTCTTCAAGTGCCGACGCGAAGTCGGGCTAAGAGCCAACACGGAGTCGATCTTCAAGTGCCAACGCGGAGTCGGGCTAAGTGCCGACATGGAGTCGGTCTTCAAGTGCCGACGCGGAGTCGTCGGTCTTCAAGTGCCGACGCGAAGTCGGTCTTCAAGTGTCGACGCTGAGTCGGGCTAAGTGCCGATGCTGAGTCGGGCTTCAAGTGCCGACGCGGAGTCGGGCTAAGTGCCGACGCGGAGTCGGTCTTCAAGTGCCGACGCGGAGTCGGTCTTCACGTGCCGACGGGAGTCGATCTTCAGTGCCGACGCGGAGTCGATCTTCACGTGCCGATGCGGAGTCGGTCTTCAAGTGCCGACGCGGAGTCGGTCTTCAGTTCCGACGCGGAGTCGTCTTCCGTGCCGACGGAGTCGGTCTTCAAGTGCCGACGCGGAGTCGGTCTTCAAGTGCCGACGCGAAGTCGGTCTTCAAATGCCGACACAAAGTCGGTCTTCAAGTGCCGACGCTGAGTCGGGCTAAGTGCCGACGCTGAGTCGGGCTTCAAGTGCCGACACGGAGTCGGGCTAAGTGCCGACGCGAAGTCGGGCTTGAGTGCCGAGGGGAGACTCGGGCTTAAGTGCCGACGCGGAGTCGGGCTTGGAGTGCCGACGGAGTCGGGCTTGAGTGCCGACGTGGAGTCGGGCTAAGTGCCGACGCGAAGTCGGGCTTGAGTGCCGAGGGGAGACTCGGCTTAGAGTGCCGACGCGGAGTCGGGCTTGGAGTGCCGACATGGAGTCGGGCTTGAGTGCCAACGTGGAGTCGGGCTAAGTGCCGACGCGGAGTCGGTCTTCAAGTGCCGACAGAGTCGGGCTAAGTGCCGACATGGAGTCGGTCTTCAAGTGCCAAAGCGGAGTCGGTCTTCAAGTGCCGACGCGAAGTCGGTCTTCAAGTGCCGACGCGAAGTCGGGCTAAGTGCCGACGCGGAGTCGATCTTCAAGTGCCGA
>UESW01004167.1:1060897-1080840 GCA_900491605.1 Calamus simplicifolius | reverse complement strand
TAAATATTGCGACGCACCAAATTGCGTCGCAATATTTAAAATTAATTTTTAAAACAAAAAAATTATTATTAAATATTGCGACGCATTTATTTGCGTCGCAATATTTAATAAAAAAATTTTCTGTTTTAAAATTTAATTTTAAATATTGCGACGCAATTTATTGCGTCGCAATATTATTAATAAATTTTTAATTTTTAAAAATTAATTATTAAATTGCGACGCAATAAATTGCATCGCAATATTTAATAATTAATTTTTTTATAAATTTAATTTTTATTATTGCGACGCATTTTTATGCGTCGCAGAGCGTCGCAATTGCGTCGCAATATTGCGACGCAATTGCGACAAAAGAGTATTGCGACGGGGAGTTGAGCGACGCCATCATTGCGTCGCTATTGCGTCGCTAAACATGGTATAGCGACGCAAATAGCGACGCATTTTGGCATCGCAATATTTTAAATTTCTTGTAGTGAAAGTATGGATATGTGAAGACAAACCTGGTCCAGCAGTATTTCCTCCAATTGCAGCCATAACCTGGTTAAAAAAGGCAGCAACAGACTGCAAGCAAGTTTAGAAAGTTAAAAAGATGCCCGGCAAAATAATGCAATACTAGAGCCAAGAGCAACAAGTTCATACTACAGGACCACCTAGAGAGATGAAAGGAAAACAATAATGCACCCATGAGGTTTATCATCATTTGATAATAATCTTGAGCTCTACATAGGGTTGTTCATGAAAGTCTTCACACTCAAGATCACAACAAAATATTTATATGGTAATATCCTTAGTAACCCATTAAGCTTATAAAAACATCAACAGTAAGCCCTAAATAACATCCCTAGTAACCCATTAAGCTTATAATACGATCAACAGTAAGCCCAAGATTGGAATGATTGACAAACAAGGTTCTATAGAAAGGACAAACTTGATGGTTATAATCATGGTCCAAAAACCCATACATTCTATGTACTTGACCTGTTCTTTCGATAATTTCTTGTTCAAGCAAATTTCCAAGATTAGCCAATTGCATATGCAAGGAAATCTGTTTGGAATCTACTTCTTCATCTAGACTAATCTAGGATGGTTACATCCCAATTCCATTAGACTAGATAAACAATAAGATAAACATTAGGTTAGGGAGCTGGTTACAAGGCTGATGAGGAGTGAACAAATGGATGAAGTTTCATGCCCAAAATTGTATAAAAAGGTGTAGAAATGTGATCTTTAGCTTCCAGGGGCACAAAGGTAAGAAGAACTAAATTTATATTGCCAGGAACATAATGTTACTAAAAAATTGTCTCAACTTGTGTTGGAATATTGTTGCATAATTGTGTCAGAAGTAAAATTAATCAAAAGAACTAGGAGATAAAGTATGATTTGGTCAAGGCATTTTAATGAAAAGGCACTGTAGTCACATGATAAAAATGGGAATGTAGGGAAGTCCAGGGATCTAAGAATTTGTGGATCAATTGATGGTCTAGAGAGGTAGACCATAATTTAAATGGATCAAAGTGAGGAATAAAAGTTAAGAGAACTAGGAAAAAAATAGTTTTTTCTTTGCACCACCAAGATGGCATCATATCATAAGAATCCCAGGCCAAATTCTTTCCTAGCTAGTTTAATAATTGAGGCTCAAATAATTGAGGCATCGGCTTTGCTAAGATGTATATTATAAGAATTCAGTGTTAGTTTTTAGCTTGTTTTTGTTTTCTCTTGTGGCCAGAATTTGGCCTGGGATTCGACGTTTCAGCTGCAACAACGTCGAGGGTCTCATCATATCAAATAGGTAAGAGTGCTTTAAGCTTTAGCCAGAGTAAATGGCGTGTTGAGATGTGGGGAAAGAGACGAGATGCTTAATCGAAAAAAGTTATGCGCGTGTTGAAAGGCAAAGTACAATCTTGCAATCGACCTTTCCACGTGTTGATGCCCCATTGGTCGGTTACGCACAGAATTAATTCATGTCCGGTCATGGATGAGGCTTATCCATCCACTTGTGTCGTAGCTTTGTTCCCTCTTGCACCAGAAACGCACGACCTCCCCAATGGCACGCCAGGCCTTTTACCTCCACCACATGTTACGCATAGATCTTTCCTAGCTAGTTTAATAATTGAGCCACGATCCGGATCGGCAATGATCGATCGGACCAATGCGATCCATCCAATCGGCGATGATCCGACGGTTGCATCGATCCATGCCATGATCCTGATCGGCGATGATCGATTGGACCGTTGCGATGCATCAGATCGGAGACGATCCGACGGTTGTGATCGATCCGAGCAATGATACTGATCGGTGATGATCGATCGGACCGTTGCGATGCATCCGATCGGATACGATCCGACGGTTGCGATCGATTAGAACCATGATCCGGATCGGCAATAATAAATCGGACCGTTACGATCCATTCGATCGGCGATGATCCAACGGTTGCGATCGATCCAAGCCATGATCTCAATCAACGATGATCGATCGACCATTGCGATGCATCCAATCGAAGACGATCTAACGATTGCGATCGATCCGAGCCATGATCCTGATCGGCGATGATCGATCGGACCATTATGATCCATCCGATCGGCGATGATCAGACCAGTTGTGATCGATCCAAACCATGATCTCGATCGGCGATGATTGATCGGACCATTGCGATCCATCCGATCGGCGACGATCCAACGATTGCGATCGATCAAAGCCATGATCTCGATCGGCGATGATCGATAGGACCATTGTGATGCATCCGATCAAAGATGATCCAACGGTTGCGATCGATCCGAGCAATGATCCGGATCGGCGATGATCGATCGGACCATTGTGATCCATCCGATCGGCGATAATCCGACGGTTGCGATCGATCAAAGCCATGATCCCGATCGACGATGATCGATCGGACCGTTGTGATGCATCCGATCAAAGATGATCTGATGGTTGCGATCGATCGGAGCATTGATCCAGATCGACAATGATCGATCGGACCGTTGTGATCCATCCGATTAGCGATGATCCAACGGTTGCGATCGATCCAAGCCATGATCTCGATCGTCGATGATCGATCTGACCGTTGCGAAGCATCCGATCGGAGATGATCCGACGATTGCGATCGATCCGAGCCATGATCCTGATCGTCGATGATCAATCAGACCATTGCGATCCATCCGATCGAAGATGATCCGATGGTTACGATCGATCAGAGCCATGATCCGGATCGACAATGATCGATTGGACCATTACGATTCATCCAATCGGCGATGATCCGATGGTTGCGATCGATCCAAGCCATGATCCCAATCGGCGATGATCGATCAAACCGTTTCAATGCATCCGATCGGAGATGATCCAACGGCTGCGATCGATCCGAGCCATGATCCTTATCGGCGATGATCGATCGGACCATTGCAATCCATTCGATCGGAGACGATCAGACGGTTGTGATCGATCCAATCCGTGATCCTAATAGACGATGATTGATCAAACCGTTGCGATCCATCCGATCGGAGACGATCTGATGGTTGCGATCGATCGGACCATTGCGATGCATCTGATCGGACCGTTGCAATGCATCTGATCGGAGACGATCCAATGGTTGCGATCGATCCGAGCCTTGATCCGAATCGGCGATGATCGATCGGACCGTTGCAATCCTTTCGATCGGCGATAATCCGACGGTTGCGATCGATCCGAGCCATGAGCTCGATCGGCGATGATCAATCAGACCGTTATGATCCATTCGATCGGCGACGATCCAATGGTTGCGATCGATCCAAGTCATGATCCCGATCGGCGATGATCGATCAGATCGTTGCGATGCATTCGATCAGAGATGATCCGACGACTGCGATCGATCCGAGCCATGATCTGATCAGCGATGATCGATCAGACCATTACAAACCATCCGATCGGATACGATCCGATGGTTGCGATCGATCGGAGCCATGATCTAGATCAGCGATGATCAATCGAAACTTTGCGATCCATCCGATCGACGATGATTCGATGGTTGCGATCGATCCAAGCCATGATCCTGATCGGCGATGATCGATCGGACCGTTGCGATGCATCCAATCGGAGACGATCCGATGGTTGCGATTGATCTGAGTAATGATCCTGATCGGTGATGATCGATCGAACCATTGCGATCCATCCGATCGGCGATAATCCGACGGTTGCGATCAATCAAAGCCATGATCCCGATCGATGATGATCGATCAGACCGTTGCGATGCATCCGATCAAAGATGATCCGATGGTTGCGATCGATCGAAGCATTGATCCGAATCGACAATGATCGATCGGACCATTGCGATCCATCCGATTAGCGATGATCAAATGGTTGCGATCGATCCAAGCCATGATCTCGATCGTCGATGATCGATCTGATCGTTGCGAAGCATCCGATCGAAGATGATCCGACGATTGCGATTGATCCGAGCCATGATCCTGATCATCGATGATCAATCAGACCATTGCGATCCATCCGATCGAAGACGATCCGATGATTGCGATCGATCAGAGCCATGATCCGGATCGGCGATGATCGATCGAACCATTACGATCCATCCAATCGGCGATGATCCGATGGTTGCGATCGATCCAAGCCATGATCCCAATCGGCGATGATCGATCAAACCGTTTCAATGCATCCGATCGGAGACGATCCAACGGCTGCATCGATCCGAGCCATGATCCTTATCGGCGATGATCGATTGGACCATTGCAATCCATTCGATCGGAGACGATCAAACGGTTGCGATCGATCCGATCCGTGATCCTAATAGGCGATGATTGATCAATCCTAATATAGAATAAATAATAATAATAAAAAGAAAAGAAAGAAAAAAAATGCATATTAAGAATAATACTAAGCCAAAATCTTATTAGGATTAAAAACTAATCTTTGCCATTGAAATATAAAATTTGTTCAAATAAACTAATTTTATTATTAAAGAATAAGATTGTTAGAATTAAAAATTAATTCTAATTTTAAGAAAATTTATATTAACTTGAAACATAATTCATGTAAATATAGAAGGTGGGCTAATGCAAATAACATGAGTTTTTTATTTATTTTCCAATCGTCCATTAGTTTTAACATGTTATGCCCATCTCATCATGTTAAAATTTTTTCTGATGAGCTATGTCAGGTACAATCAAATCATACCAGGTCGAGCATGACCAATGAGCGGAACGATGAGTCTGAACCATATGGTGTCAGACATGATTCAGTGCCGACCTTTAGCAACGGCATACCCAGCATCCTTTCATACCGGTTTCATCCGATGGGCCAAGCAGTCAATGTTAAGTAGTAATTGTGAGTGTCAGATTGATGGCCCATCGGTCCCAACAGATTTAACAAGGGAAGGTTGAGAAGGATGGCCAGCAATCGATTTCAAAGCGGTAGCTTGCTTCTCTCCTTGTCCTATAGGTTAGCCATTTGAAGCATGATCAGCTTGCTTACTTTCTTATCCTTTCATGTCAAAGTAATACGAGTGTCAGATTGATGGCCCATCGGTCCCAACGGATTTAATATTGAGAAGGATGGCCAACAATCGATTTCAAAGCAGCTGTTTGCTTCTCTCCTTGTCCTTTTAGGTTAGCCATTTGAAAGCATCAGCTTGCTTTCTTTCTTGTCCTTTCACATCAATCATTTGAAAGCAGCAGCTTGCTTCCCCTACTTATCTTTTTTTTTTTTGTCGACGCGTTTTCTTGATGGCGATAGGATGGCCTAGGCACGAATGGATTGAAATTCAGGATTGAATTGAGCTAGATGCTTTTTATAATATCAAGTCTATTGAGATTTTAATTAATTTATTAACAAATTAAATTTATATAATTTAAAAAATTTAAGTATAAATGTATTGATAGTAAATAAATTTAAGTTATAACTTATTGTGAATTTAAACATTGTGAATCTAAACATGGGGAGTGGGGACCAGCTTTGGATCATTTCACATGGCCGTTGCCTCTCGGGCCCTTAACAGCGTGAGAGATGGTGGTGGCACGATGGGATCGTCCAGCACCAATGACTGTTCTCCACATGCTCCTTTTGATCGTTGATGCTGTGCCTCGCGAGTATATTGTAGCCTCGATGCCAAATTCAAGCTTTCGTAGATGCAGCTGCTAAGCATGCTAAAGTCCCAATCTGAAACTGGGCAATCGGCAACTATTTCTCTTTGATTTTATGGTTGTTTCTCGATCGTGGTTTTTGACCTGCGTCTAATCCACCCGGCGGTGAGTCATTGGTGCAAACGTTACGAACATGGTCAACAAAGAAGGGGGCCAAACCAAATAACATCTTAAAAGGAAGAGTTGTCGCGTAGGGAAAATGGCCTTTGTCTGTACATGTTCTTATATGACCTTAAGCATTGCAACTCCATTAAATTCTTTTATCTACCGTGCTAAGGTATTCAATTTGAGAGTGGTAAAATTAAACTTGATGTCCAGTTCGTAATCTTCCCCTTAAAGATCCTCCAACCATTTTAACTGACCCATGATAATGGAAAGGTACACAAGAAATTGAAATATTAGAAGATTGAAAGCTTTTTAGACGAAGATGGGGATGACCAAATATGTTGGGTCAAATAATGACCTGACCCATTCGTAGCTATATTAGACCCATCTTCATCTGCATTGGAAGAGCTATAGGTTGCAGTACATTCAAAAATATAGGACTCAATCTAATATTTGGATCCAATCCTGGTTTTATGTTTGTCAACCAAAGCTAGTCTAATACATGATTGGCTTAACCAAAAATAAGCCTAATCTAGCCTCAGCTTGATCCATCCGAACATAAAAACTAAACCACAAACTTTCTTATCATTCACTCTAAAAAAACTTTTTAATTCATCGAATAAACTCTTAGTTAAAACATTTTTTTTCATATCAACAACTGCATCCTTCATCTATTTTTGCTTAACTATACCCAAATATTTAGATTTTTAGTGGATCTTTAACTGCAATACCTTAGTATCTATTATATATATTTTAAAAGTTATAGTTTTGTCAACTTACGATCGATTAATTACTTGAACGAAATTAAAAATATTAAATGAAAATTTGAAATTAAGTTGCTTTAAGGCATTCATGGTGCTCTATAATGATCTATAGTATATGTTCGGTATGTCCAAAAAAAATAATATTCTGTAAGAGCTAGAAGACAAACATGCTTTAAGGCATTCATGCTGCTCTATAATGATAGTATTCCTGCAAGAGCTAGAAGACAAACGTGCTTTAAGGCATTCATGCTGCTCTATAATAAATTGCGCTGTGAGAGATGCCGATTGGAACGTGAATTGGAATTAACGTAAAGGCACAATTTTTTTAATATTTATATAAAAATTAACATAAAGGCACTTTTTTTGTATAAATTAATCTTTTCATAATTTTTATTGATTTTAAGATTAACTAAGATTATAAAAAGATAAAATATCCTTATTTCATTATAATATATCCATTGGAGAATCAAATATGAAGGGACATGTGTTAAGAGATTAATAATTTTGAGGATGAGGAAATAAAAATATCTAAAGATTTTATTTTTACATTTAGGTAATCTAGCAGATGTGCAAATAATAATTATAAAATTTCAGAAATTAAAATATAAATATAAAAAATATATATTAATGTGTAAATATGGAAAAAAATAATCAAAAAGCTTATGAGATTCTTCAAAAATTAGGTGGCAACACACATGGTATATAGATAGTTAAATCAATTTTTATCCACATTGCAAAGAGAAGATGCAACTCGAATTGGTAGGGCTCAAACGGATCGGATACGGATCGGATAGTAGTATATCCATATTTGTATCCATATTTTTTAACGGATACGAATATGGATACGAATACTAAATGGATATTAAAATTCATATCCATATTTATTCTAAACGGATACGGATACGAATCGGATATCAAATATATCCATATTTATTATATACGGATACGGATATGAATCGGATATCGAGCATATCCATATTTATTATATACGGATACGGATATGAATCGGATATCGAGCATATCCATATTTATTATATACGGATACGGATAAGAATTAGATATCAAGAATATCCATATATGTTATATACGGATACGGATACGGATATGAAGATAAAACTTCTATGATCTTATGATGGTGTTATATGATGAATAATTGTGAAAGAGTTAATAAATAGAGGAATATTAAAAAGTTAAGAGTTAATAAATAGAGGAATACTAAAAAGTCACTAAACTCACTATCTACCACAAGAGCAAAACATAGGCAATAAGAATATGGCTACCTAAATGTTCTCTTAAGAAACTTGAAAGAGGTTGAAATCCACAACAAATCAAACTAAGCAACATTATAACAAGACCTAAAATATTTGAGATGGAAATCATTAAGCATTGAGACAAGAATTTTTGCAAAAATATAGACATATATAAGAATTTGCAGTTCACTAATACAAAAAAAATGCATAAATACAACAGGATCGCATGAATCAATAAAGAAGGTCAAGTGAAAAATACCTTGACTAGATATTTTAACACCACAAACATATGTTGTATCTCTGTCTCAGAATGCTCATTCAATGCTTATCTAGTCCATTTATTTACCAACCATGAAGAGAATTGGCCTCTAGGACCTCTATATAAATAACATCACAGATGCAAAACTAATTCCGGCTAATTTGGAAGCAAGATAAAAGCCTTGAAAAGAAGAAACAATCTGCAAGTGTATTGATTCCAAATCAAATCAAAAGAATTCTATATGCAGATGTAAGATAGAAATTTCTAGAGAAATAGCGAAAACAAGCTGCAAGTATAATTAGTCCACTTCAACTTAAAAGAATTTCATAGGCAGATATAAAATAAAAATTTCTAAAAAAATTACAAACTATGAATTAAGGACATTGTCTAACTAAATTTGCCAAGATACAAAGTGTGAAACGCCCCGCACATGAAACAAACATCATCATGAAATTTATTACCTTGGCATTCTAAAATTTATATTTGCAAAGCATGAAAAGCTATTTTTCAGCAATCACTCATAGATATCTTTTCTTGGCAATTACTTTTATTTTTTAATCTAATTTTTGTTATAGTAAGAAAATTGAGAACTAATCTTTAGATTCAATAAAGTTACCTCTATAGTCTATCCTAACTAATTACTCCCTACTAATTAATTAGTGAAACTTAAACAGAAGGATGAAGACTTAACTAGTTTGTCTAGATTAAATAAACAGTATGAGAAAACTCATGCAAAGAATATAAGTTGGCATCCTGGCATATTAGCTTCCATCTCCTATTATTATTTATCTGATGATAAATAAATATAAAGGCGGGGTCATTCGGTTATAATTTGAATTTTTGATGGTCAGCAAGTTTTGTGACATAATACCATTACTAGTTGAATTAAAAAAAATGAAATATTTTTAGGGATTTTGGCTAGTGGTTTGTTGATAAAAACGTTAATATATCGGCTTATTTTTTCAGTGTGATCGATTTTGTTTTTTCAAGCCAGAAGCCGGAAAGTAAAATACATCAGCGGCAAGGTACAAGGGTTCTGTCTCAATTGATTCACAAGGCCCAGAAAACGACATGGCCAAAATTTAAGAATTGTAGATCCTTCTCTAACTAATTAAGAATTGTAGATCGCTCCGATCCTGAGTAGAGGAAGAAAAACATAATCAAAAACCAGAAAGTTCTGAATTTTATAGATCACTAGTTTCTTTTCTCAGCAGATCTGACTTCCTTTTTATTGTTTCACCAAAAAGGACACAAGAAGAGCAACGGGAACAGCCCCTTCCCCCGAGATCTAAAACCGGAAACAGATCAAGACCAAGAAAGAGAACGAAACATCCAAACAAAAAACAAATAAATAAAAGAAGAAGCTTTTACACAAGAACAGCAACGGGAACAGCCCCTTCCCCCGAGATCTAAAACCGGAAACAGATCAAGACCAAGAAAGAGAACGAAACATCCAAACAAAAAATAAATAAATAAAAGAAGAAGCTTTTACCTCGCTGCTTTTTACCAAGTTCTCGTCCGCTGCCCACTACCTGAAGCTGCTGCAGAACTCATAGAGCTTCCCGCGGTTGGAGAAGATGATGAGGGCGACCTCGGCGTCGCAGAGCACGGAGAGCTCGTAGGCCTTCTTGAGCAGCCCGTTCCGCCGCTTCGCGAAGGTCCAGTACCCTTCCCCTCGCGAGGGCCATGGGGAGATTACAAGGAGAGAGAGGGATAGGAGAGGCATGCGAAGGGAGGTTACCCGCTGGGGAAAGTTCTGAATTTTATAGATCACTAGTTTCTTTTCTCAGCAGATCTGACTTCCTTTTTATTGTTTCACCAAAAAGGACACAAGAACAGCAACGGGAACAGCCCCTTCCCCCGAGATCTAAAACCGGAAACAGATCAAGACCAAGAAAGAGAACGAAACATCCAAACAAAAAACAAATAAATAAAGAAGAAGCTTTTACACAAGAACAGCAACGGGAACAGCCCCTTCCCCCGAGATCTAAAACCGGAAACAGATCAAGACCAAGAAAGAGAACGAAACATCCAAACAAAAAATAAATAAATAAAGAAGAAGCTTTTACCTCGCTGCTTTTTACCAAGTTCTCGTCCGCTGCCCACTACCTGGAGCTGCTGCAGAACTCATAGAGCTTCCCGCGGTTGGAGAAGATGATGAGGGCGACCTCGGCGTCGCAGAGCACGGAGAGCTCGTAGGCCTTCTTGAGCAGCCCGTTCCGCCGCTTCGCGAAAGTCACCTGGCGATCCTCTCCAGCTCCAGTACCATTCCCCTCGCGAGGGCCATGGGGAGATTACAAGGAGAGAGAGGGATAGGAGAGGCATGCGAAGGGAGGTTACCCGCTGGGGAAAGTTCTGAATTTTATAGATCACTAGTTTCTTTTCTCAGCAGATCTGACTTCCTTTTTATTGTTTCACCAAAAAGGACACAAGAACAGCAACGGGAACAGCCCTTCCCCCGAGATCTAAAACCGGAAACAGATCAAGACCAAGAAAGAGAACGAAACATCCAAACAAAAAATAAATAAATAAAAGAAGAAGCTTTTACCTCGCTGCTTTTTACCAAGTTCTCGTCCGCTGCCCACTACCTGGAGCTGCTGCAGAACTCATAGAGCTTCCCGCGGTTGGAGAAGATGATGAGGGCGACCTCGACGTCGCAGAGCACGGAGAGCTCGTAGGCCTTCTTGAGCAGCCCGTTCCGCCGCTTCGCGAAAGTCACCTGGCGATCCTCTCCAGCTCCAGTACCCTTCCCCTCGCGAGGGCCATGGGGAGATTACAAGGAGAGAGAGGGATAGGAGAGATAGCTTTTTCACTTTAGCTCCTAGGCTTCCGTTTTATTATATGCTGACACTCTTAAGTAGGGTTCATCAATTCCTTTGGTGATATTGATGTGACACAAAAAACTGGTCAAGAGCAACAATAAAAAAGACAATCGTTATGTCTTTAACTCACATGAAATTGACAACAGCAAAGGCACAAGAAAAAAATAAAACGTTGTGTCAATATCAAAGCATGCCATGTATAATGTGATTATTTTAAGTTTTTAACCCGGCCAGAAAAAACAAACGTGACGTGGTTGTTATAACTCGGCCAAAAGACAAACATGATGTGGTTGCTATAACTCGGCCAGAAAAACAAACGTGATGTGGTAATTTAAATTCGGTCAGAAAAAATAAATTTGCCATGTCTTTCACATCAAAGTGAAAAAGCAAGACATTTAGTAGGGTTGGTTGCATGTATCTCTCCTACTTTGGCCTATTAATAAAAAGCTAGCCGTTTGAAGTGTAGCTTCCATAGATAGTCTTGCCGCCCTGGTCTAGTATCAAGCTTTAATATAATAAATTGAAGTTGACTCCCATGTGCTTCTTGCATGATTGCTCTGGCCACTCCCACATGGAAGCAGGTTGCAGCAGGATTGACAAGCAGAGACTAGAGTTTGAAATTAGGTGGACCTAGCTTGAAGAAAAAGCCATGCCTTAGATTGAGAGAGAGAGAAAGAGATTGAGATTGATTGAGATCCTTTTCCATGGGTTCACACTATAACTTACGTCTTCTCAAAGAACACTAGTAGGGGTCACGAGCATGGCATGAATAAGGCTACCAACTTTCCGTGTCATTTGGGATTCATGTTTTTACATCAGAATTATGTGATGGCCATATGTTAAATTAAAAAAAAAAAAAAAAAAAGACAGCTGTGCCGATGGCAAATCACGTCTTCCTGGCCCACTGCACGCAGTCAGTCAGTCCGAGTCTCTCATCGTCCAGGTTCATCCAAACGCTTTCGTCGTGTCCTTCCGACCCCCTCCTCCATGGGCTTAGAGGATCCTCGATCCTCTCTAAATAGAGGGGGCATTTCTTGTGCATGCATAGCCCGAACATCCTCCCCTGTTTCCAAAAGAAAAACAAACTAATCGGTTTGCAAAGATGGGCAAGGTGAGTTCCTCTAACACATAAGGATTGGTGTTTTTTTTTTTTTGCTTTGAAGTGTTGATGAATACAAGCCGTTTAATTTATATTATACTAAATAGGGAGGAATAATGGCGACAAAAATCCAACCAACAATGATCATTATCATCTTTGCCATTCTGCTTTTTCTCGTGGAAATTGCGGCCAAAGCAACGGAGGATAATAAGTGCTGTCCTTCGAATGCTCCTTCCTGCTGCAACAGAAATCCTTTATGCTGCTAGTTCATTGCATAAAGCATAGAGCATGACGAAGAATGTTCAACCGATCTACACGTTGATTTTCTTCACCATCTTCTTGCTTATGCTTATCAAAATAGCTGTGCAACCAACAAGTTTTTGCTGTCCTCCTAGAAATTATGTGTGCTGTAAGAAATATCCTCAATTCTGCTGCAATTAGTTTATTGCAGCAGCAATCTCTCTCCATCTTACATTTGTATTGTATTTTCTTGTAATTTTTATGGTCTAGATTAAGGTGCTTATATTTAAATTTTCAGCATGTAATAGACATCGTGTTGAATTTACTATGTAACGTATTAAATGTTAATTAAATAAAGGAGAGAAGTTTTAAAAACTGTTATTGTTCAATGCCCAGTTGTATTTGATAAAAAAATTAATTAATTGTGGTTTCTCTAGCAAGCATTGCTCGCTGCAGCTTCGAGATATATATGGGATCAATTGTTGAACCCTCGTGGCATCCTCTTTTTTCGTAATTATGATACCAACTTAAAAAAAAAAAACCGATTGTGTGAATATATGATGAGGGGTTTAAATCCGTAAGCACTGCTATTCTGTTTTGGGATCTGATGGGAAAAAAACCGATTAGAATAGTCGTTGCTACTTCGCTAAGGTTCTGAGATGGACTGATGGTGCCAGCGATATTTCAAAAGGACATTTGTAATTTTATTTTGTGTTATTTTTCGTTGTTTTTTTTTTTTAATCTTTTTCTGGTATCTAATTCCGTCGTCCAAGTTTCCACTTGAATGTAAATTTGATGTCTGATTACTGTCAGGACATGTATTTTTTTATCATCATATTTGAATATTTTATTTTGATACATCTGCTGGTTAATTTGCATGATATTTCAAGTCTCGTAATCACTCTTTCATTCATGTTTAGCGAATCCGAAGATTGACATGGTGAAAAAGACAATCGTGCAAGAGCAACAGTGTTCCCGTAATCGTGCAAGAGCAACAGTGTGCAAGAGCAACAAGGTGAAAAAGACAATCGTGAAAAAGTCTCGTAATCACTGGTCAAGAGCAACAGTGAAAAAGACAATCGTGCAAGGGTCTTTAGTGCCCCATGGTGACCGATGGATGTGGGTGGGTGAAATTGACAACAGCAAAAGGCACTATAAAAAAAAATATAACGTTGTGTCAATATCAAAGCATGCCATGTACAATTTGGTTATTTTAAGTTTTTAATCCGGCCAAAAAAACACAAACGTGACGTGCTTGTTATAACTCGGCCAAAAAGACAAACTTGATGTGGTTGCTATAACTCGGCCAGAAAAATAAACGCGATGTGGTAATTTTAATTCGGTCAGCAAAAATAAACTTTATGTCATGCCAATATCATATATCAGCATTTATAAGCCTGTTGCGCGTGCGTGATGTGGTTATTTTAATTTGGCCAAAAAAAAATGTTATACCACATCAATATCACATATCAGCATGACATGTATAATCTGATGCACGTTAAGTCATTTGGCTTGATCGACGTAAACTTGAGTGGACCTGGATTCACGCATGTTTAAAAAAAAAAGTTTTTATGCATCAATCTTTACTGTACGAAGCATATACAAAACATACAAATTAATCATGCATTCATATCACCGCATATGCCACAGCTCAATGGATTATGGCCTGCATCGCAAGCGCGGTGGATCTTCTCTAGTCTGCTTTGGGAAATTCCGATTACTTTGATGCCTATAGAAATTAGTAGCTGCATCTCGATTGTTGTTGTCGGATGGAGAGTCAAATATTTTTTAACCTTTTTACCAATGCTTGTGGAAACTGTCCGAATCCAAAGAATCTGAAGCTTTTGTTCTGCTTTTATTTTTAAAACACAAGCGAAAGATGCGAGCCGAGCCCGTGTTTCGTCCATGAAAGGATGAAGTATCCTCTTCGTTCATAATATACGAAACTGACATCCCTGGTCTCCACGGAAGAAGATGCAAAGCTAGACCAAAAGCTTATCTTTGTGTCTTTTAACTCACATGAAAGCAAGCGAAAGAATCCATTCCCAATGCAACAAATGCCACTTATGAATATCATTTAATGTTATTCCTTCACTTTGGTACTTAAACGAAGTAGAATAGCTTGTAGGGATCCAAAATCTAAATTATAATGTGCTAGATACATGAACATCCATGATTTGCTCACAATGATGATATTTAATTGCTAAACAAGCCAATCTAAAATTGGCGAGACAATTCTTGTTGTTTATGTGACAAGATGAGTGAGAAAGCCATTAATGGGTCAGTTTTGTCCAAGCTCTATGGGGTTAAAATGTCATGCATTGCATAGTATATTGGCCTCATGCTAGCTAGACACCTTATTATCATCCAATGAGGCCTTATAGTGCATGCCTGAAAGTACCATATTTGACAGGCCTTGTAGAAATTTCGCTCTAAGAGGTTGTTGGTTAGTCTCATGAGGTGGGTCTCACACAACAATGACTCTCCGCGAGTCCGGCTACTTGCCGGTACACATGGGAGTCAGTAGCTTCTTGGTACATAATCCAACAAAGAAATCTCATGGCTTTCACTGGAATAGCTAGGATCGATCCGTACCTTGCCACTGACTAACCAAGATTTATATAAGATCATGTCTGACAGAAAAAAATAGGCCTCATGTGAGCTCCATTCGGTATCTCGACCTGGCTCTCCTAGCGAAGATTGAGATGGGACAGTAATTTTTTATGATAAAAATTAGGTACCATTTTTTTCTTCTAAGCATTACATGTTTGTGTCTTGAGCATCGCTGGTGGCATTTGAAAACCTTTTCCTATTTGTAAAGAAATTGTTTTCAAGTTTTGAATTAATGACATCTGAATTATAATGATGCAGCCCTCAATCATAGATGTTTAATATTAACAATATATCAGTTTGACAGAGTTGAAGAATAGTTCAGGATGATACATTCAAAGAAACTGAGTGCATATTAAAGACAAACCACATCTGACCTTGTCTGAAAACATGTTCTTTAGCTATTTAGACACAAACTTCCGTCCTTGAATTGTTCTGCAGGAGCACTGGAAGGGAACTTGCTTTGCTCATTAATTAATGCTAATGCGTACGCTTAAATTAATGATAAGGCTATTTATTTGATTAAACTTCTCTCTATTCTGTGGGGCCGCAGAGCTCTCCGTGGAGCTCATCATCAATGACAGCATTCATTTGTCATTTGCGTAGACAATGTCTTTGGTAATGACCGAAAAAGAAAAGGACACAATGAAATTGCCTGAATGATTGGCTTCTCTCCCCCCCCCCCCCCCCCCCCCCCCTTCACCATATGCCTCTGAATCATTTTTACCAGTAGTAACACTGGCCCTTTTCTTTTCCCCCCACCATGGGCCCTACTCTTTGGAAGGTGGAAATCAAATAGCTTCTGAGATGCTTCAAAAAGCCAGTCTTTTTGCTTCCTATATACTTGCTCTCTCTCCCTATACTTCGGCAGAGCCGAGTTATTCCCTGCTTTGGCAGATCTGATCAGGCTGGTCTCAGCAAGACCGGGCGATCTCTCTGATTTTGACATAGTAATCCCAAAATTCTCTAAGCTCTAACATAGCTAGTTTCTTCGCTTGGCTTCGTAATAAGTTAAGTTCGGCAAGATGAGGGTGAGCTAAAAGATTGTCTGACACACAAATACCAAAACAGTGGGACACACAGAGAAAAACAAATAGATTCATTCATATCATAATATCGTTTTGTGTTACAAAAGTGAAAGAAAAATGCGAAAAGCTAGATCCCTAAGTCCTGGCTTCATCCTCGGAGGTGATTTCAGCAACACCTGAAATATGCTAATCCGGCCGACCCCCTTCATCACTCGGCCTCAAAGCCATATCCTCCTTCGCAATTGGTTGTGAAACTTCAATCTCCTCGATGCCGGGCCTTGAAGCCTCTGCCTTCTGAGTAATTTCTAGAGGAGCCTCCGTTGGATCCCCTTCTGAGGCTACTTCAAATCAACATCAAGGGCATCTTCATCATCGTCACCATCATCGGATAAGGGAGTCATTGCCAGTGCTTTAGTTATCGCCGACGAGAAGCAATATCTCTCGTCCTCCAAAAATGAAAGATTGATGTTTGGGTACTCCTGGACCACCCTCTCCCGCACTTCGTTTGCCCCAACTCGATATGCCTCAAGGCCACCACCCTTCCGATCAGATGCTGCACCTCCTTCTTGTTGACCAGAGGTCTCATGTCGAGGATGACTCGGATCTTGTCTGGGTTTGCCTCGATTCCTTTCTGGGTCACCAAGAAATCCAGAAACTTACCCGCCATTACTCCAAAGGAATACTTGCGGGGGTTTAGCCTCATCTGATACCGATGGAGGTTATCGAAGGTTTTCGTCAGGTAAGCAACGTGGTCGTTGGCGCGAACGCTTTTAATCAGCATATCATCCACGTATATCTCCATGTTGCGCCCAATCTAGTCCTCGAAGATCTTATTCATCAGCCTTTGTTATGTGGCTCCTGCATTCTTTAGTCCAAAAGGCATTACCTTGTAGCAGTAGATGACCTTCTCAGTCACAAAGGAAGTGGCCTCCTCATCCACCGGGTCCATCCTGATCTGGTTATACCCCAAGAAGGCATCCATGAAGCTGAGGGTCTCGTGGCCTAACGTGGCATCCATTAACTGGTCGATCCTGTGTAGTGGGAAGCTATCCTTGGGGCATGCCTTGTTGAGGTCGGTGAAGTCCACGCACATCCTTCAGCTCCCATTAGCCTTGCAGATCATTACCATGTTCGCTAGCCAGTCTGGGTAATACACCTCCCGGATGTGGCCAGCAGCAATCAGATTGCCGACCTCCTCATCGATGGCCTTTTGCCGCTCAGGGGCAAAGCTCCTGTCCTTCTGTCAGATCGGTCGACACTACGGGTTGATGCTGAGTTTATCAGTGATCACCTCTGGCAGTATACCTGGCATGTCGAATGCCGACCAGGCGAAGACATCTGAGTTGGTCCGAAGGAAGGTGAGGAGTCGGTCTCTTGCCTCCTCATGGAGAAGTGCCCCGACTCTGATCGTCCTCGCTGGGTCCTCCCCTAGCGGAAACACCAATAGGTACTCGGCAGGCTCTCCCTCCTTTCAGCCTCTTTGGGGTCCAACGACTCCGGCACTGGAGAAGCGACTATGGCTTGCGGATTAGGGGCCGTATGGTAATAGAACGGCACCGGGCTCTTCTCTCTGCGCATCTATCCAACCCCGACGTCGGTAGGTAACCTGACCAGTAGTCGCTTGGTGGAGATGATTGCATCCAAGAGGTTCAGACCGGGCCGTCTGAGGATAGCATTGTAGGCTAGGGGGACTCGGATGACCAGGAACTTGATGGGGACTGTGCTCTGGCACGGCAATGTTTCAGCCGATACTAGAAGAGTAATCTCCCCCTCCCCTTCACGGAGTTCCCAGTAAAGCCCATCAGGGGCGTGGTCATGGGCCGAAGAGAATCAACAAACAAACTCATCCGAACAAAAGCATCATAACTAAGAACATCGACTGAGCTCCTGCTATCAACTAAATTCTTTTTACAGGATGTTTCACGATCGTCATAGACACGATGATGCTATCATCATTAGGATTATCCACCCTCTCTAAGTCCTCATTTGAGAAAGGATTACAATATCTACCCCCTCAGCCTCTCGTGGCCTCTTGGTTGCGCCTTCGCCCCCCAAGAAATCATGGCCATCGTCTTCTCGGTCAGAGCATTATCAATGCCGACCTTGGCAGGCGGGGGCACCGAGGGGCCTGGCGCTGCCGAATTCCCCCTCTAGACAAACTTGTCGAGGTACCCCCACTGGATGAGGTCCTCGATTGCCTTCTTCAGCTGGTGGCAGTCCTCGGTGTCGTGGCCGTAGTTGCGGTGGAAGCGAAAGTAGAGGTTCTTATTGCGGGGGCGCCTGGCTTTAGAGGAACGGGGCGCTGAAGAAACGGCTCGCCCTCGATCTTCATTAAGATATGGGATATAGGAGTGAGTAGGGGGGTGAAGGGCCCCTCTCTCGGGGCGAGGGCCCATGGTTGGTTGTTCGGTCGATGGGGCGGCTCGAGCCTCCTGGGACAAGGCTTGTTAGGCTTCAGACGGCTTGCCTCTTGCTGGACCCTCCATCAGCCTCTCTTTGCGAGGAGTCTGCCTCAGCGTGGATGTTGATGCTTCGGGGAGGCAATTGGGAATACCATGCTCGGGCGGCCTTCCGAAGGATAGCCGGGAAGGCAATGTAGAGGAGAGTCAGTCGCTCTTTGGACTTACATGAGGACCTTGTAGCTCTCCAGATGGTCCAGGGGGTCCGTGGTGCCGTCATACGGGTCCAGCTACGGGAGGTGGAACCGGTCAATATTGGTTCCTCCATGATGCGGCGAGATAGCAAAGGGCGGCTGTCATAGTCCATGTCAAGTTGATTGGTGATCTAGCGGTTGAGCTTCTTTAGCTGCTGGTTGTACTCCTCCAACCGTCGCTCGGCCCGACGAGCGACCCGACCATCGAAGGACCCTTCCCGAGAAGATCTGAAGATGGGGAAGGGCGATGCCGATGGTGATGCGCTTGCTTGGTTTCCCTCCGCACCGTCGCTTGCAGGAATCATTAGAGTGGCAGGAGGGGGACCGAAGCCTCTTGGAGGTCTCTTGGTGATGATGCCGGGATGAGGCGCGGTGGCGGTGAGCCTCCTGCTGGGAGATCTCCCGTGAGTCGACTGTTGGCTAGGCTGGCCCACCTCTGCGCCTAGAGAAGGTGGTATACATATAATTAAATCAATTTTTATCCACGTTGCAAGAGAAGATGCAACTCAATTGGGCGCGGGTGAAGTTGAAAGAGGATTGGCTGGGTCTGCACCAAAACAGAGTGAAGTGACATTTCAGCTTTTATTGTGATGAAGTAACGCTGGCCCTTTTCTTTTCCCCCCACCATGGGCCCCTACTCTTTGGAAGGAAATCAAAAAGCTTCTGAAACCCTTCAAAAAGCCAGTCTATTGCTTCCTATATACTCGCTCTCTCCCCTATAGCACAGTGCGTTGGAAGATGGCACAATAGGTGCCATGTTTTATCGTCCTTTTCTCGGTAGCGATTTTACATCATATCATAATAAATCAAGAGAGTAGTGGAGACGCATCACATGCTGCCCCGCTCCAAGTCCAAGGTGTGATGATTAAACTAAATCTACCTTCCCTTCTACGATTTTATTTTAGTTTTTTAAAATTTTTAAATTTAATTTAAATTGAATCAAATTTGAATTAAAAAATATTTTTAAAGACTACAAATTATTATATTTTAAACT
>UESW01004167.1:1044309-1058229 GCA_900491605.1 Calamus simplicifolius | reverse complement strand
TTGAGCAATAGTAGACGAGTGACAAAAACATAGAGTTGTTAACTTCTTCTGCTTGAAAGGGCAAATTGGTCGTCAGGGCTCTTTGTTTTGTTCCATTATCTGACCACACTCAAATAAAGCTACAGGATATGGGATTATGTTAAGACGAGTCCCTTTTACTCACCAATCCTTCATGATATAATTGCCCATTAGAAAATGTGATCACATATCAAGTAGCTCAATTAAGTAACCATATATCTGACAAAAAAAAAAAGAAGAGCTCAGTGTGCCTTTGGTTTATTCCTTCACTTAATCTCTTCTAGTGGTTGGAATTCCTCCAAGCACCTTTTCTGTATGGAAGCACAAAACGCCACACTTGAAAAGGTGGGAAGGGGTGCACTTAGGGAGGGGGATGAGGGGAACCAAGCCAAACCCCCCCTGTGAGCATCAGCTGGATTTCAAGTCACACCCGGGCTTTACGGGCAGAAATGGGTGAAGGAGCTTTTTCTTTCATACTGAAGCGTACGCTCGGGAAAGAGCTTGGAAAATGACAACCAAAAAAAGAGGGCCCAAGAAATAACTCCGCTTTTTTTAAAATAGAATTTTGAAATAATGTATGGTTGGCAGTATTTTCGGCTGTTAAAAAGTAAAGGCAGGCATGATGAAATTAATTACTTGAATGAAATTAAAAATATTGAATAAAAATTTGAATTTAAGTTGCTTTTAAGGCATTCATGCTGCTCTATAATGATCTATAGTATATGTCCAGCATGTCCAAAAAAATAATATTCCTACAAGAGCTAGAAGATAAACATGCTTTAAGGCATTCATGCTGCTCTATAATGAACGACGTGAGAGATGCCGATTGGAACGTGAATTGAAATTAACGTAAAAGCACATTTTTTTAATATTTATTTAAAAATTAACGTAAAGGCACTTTTTTTGTATAAATTAATATTTTCATAATTTTTATTGATTTTAAGATTAACTAGGATCATAAAAAGATAAAAATATCCTTATTTCATTATAATATCAAGTCTATTTGAGATTTTAATTAATTTATTAACAAATTAAATTTATATGATTTTAAAAATTTAAGCATAAATGTATTGATAGTAAATAAATTTAAGTTATAACTTATTGTGAATCTAAACATGGGCGTGGGGAGTGGGGACCAGCTCTGGATCATTTCACGTGGCCGTTGCCTCTCGGGCCCTTATCAGCATGAGAGATGGTGGTGGCACGATGGGATCGTCCAGCGCCAATGATGGTGCTCCACATGTTCCTTTTGATCATTGATGCTGTGCGCGAGTATATTGTAGCCTCGGTGCCAAATTCAAGCTTTCGTAGATGCAGCTGCTAAGCATGCTAAAGTCCCAATCTGAAACTGGGCAATCGACAACTATTTCTCTTTGATTTTATGGTTGTTTCTCGGTTGTGGTTTTTGACCAGCGTCCAATCCACCCGGCGGTGAGTAACTGGTGCGAACATTACGAACATGGTCAACAAACGAAATTGTTTTCAAGTTTTTATCTGGTTCATTCTTATAATTGGTTGGGATACTATTAAGTTATAGATTTAATAAATTAGTTCATTTATGTTTTTTGATTTAACCCTTTTAAAAAATAAAATCAATTTTATTTCATGCTTTAAAATTTGACACAGATTCGGATAGCATTAAAAAAAGTAAAATAATTTATTCTTAAAAGTGATAAATCATTATGGAAATAAGTATTAAATTATTTTACTTTTTTCTTTTTATACGTGCTTTTGCCTATTCATTTTTACAAGTTAATTTACATATGAAAAAGTTAGTATTTTGTAATATTATTTGTATACCTAGTTGATTTGCTGGCACTTAGATATAGTTTAAATTATTAATTAATAGAGTAAGATAAATTCAAATTAAGACTTTTAAAATCGGTTAAAAGTAGAAATTTAAAGGTTCATACTGATGCGGACAAGTCACCCGTGATGAGCGCCGGGCGTGCTGAGATCTATTGTGGGCCTCCGATGGGGTGGAAAGGTTGTCTTCCTCCTCTGGAAACCTGCAAGAAGTCCCCGGGCCGGTATTCCCGGTGAGGACCCTCCAACGCTCAAGTTAGTGAGTTGTTGAACAGGAGTGTAATGTCTCTTTTTTCTAAGAGAGAGAGAGAGAGAGAAATCCCCCTTTAGTTGAGCTCGGGGTCCTTTTATACCTATCTTGGAGGTTCCTTTCTTTTCGTTCCGCTTTGAACCGTCGAATCTTCCTTGTTAGGATAAGCTCCTTCAAACGGCAAGTGGGTAAGCTGTTACTGGATGGGGGCCGCTTACGGCGGTAACTGCTGGGCGTGCTATCACTTGCCCATGATTTCGGTGAGCGAGATATATGGTAACAGATCTCAAATCTCGGGATCTATTACCTGAAGTGGGTCATAGTGTAGGAAAGTAAGGCACCAAGTTAGAGACGGAGCCGAAGCTAAGGTTCGAAGCCGTCGCTGGAGGCCGAAGCCAAAGGCCGGAGCCATCGCTAGAGGCTGCAGACAAAGGCCAGCCAAAGGCCAGGGCCGTCGCTGGAGGTCAGAGCCAAAGGCCGGGGCCATCGCTGGAGGCCGAAGCCAGAGGCCGGAGCCAAAGGCCAGGGCCATCGATGGAGGCCGAGATGGGTGGGCGCACAATCACCAGCGAAAGGGGTGTTAATACCCACTAGGCGGCTGACTTCCGCGCCATCATTTCGTCTGTTCAGGCTATTGGGATTGGGAAAGATTTCTCTCGAGTAATGAGTTGTAAAAAGAGAGCGTCATCATTGCGGTAAGGCCACCGCTATCTTTCTATTGGTGGCGCTTTTCGTGTTTTTCGTGCCGATAGTCCGTCGAAGCGGCTTCCAGTTGAAGGTAGACACATGGCCAGACTGGACGGCCGTGGGATGATTTGAAATGGGGCTATAAAGGAAAAAATCATCCTTATCCTTCCATTCCCAACTTCTCTTATGTTACAACCACCTCCCCTGAGTCTGCAAGCGTCCGTCCGCCTCCCATGTCTGTTCCTCTCCTAGTGCTCCTTCAATCTTAGTTCGAGCTTTCCAGGTTAGTTCCCATGGCTTCCTCGCCCTCCCGTTCTATTTTCGATTCCGGGGGTCGTTCCCCCATTCCTTCTCAACCTTCCGCTTCCTAACCAAGCCAATGGACCACCCCATCTTCTAACCATTCCTTGCCAGAGCGGCGGTCGGTCAGACGCCCCACAGCCGGGGGTCATCCGACCGTCGGACGGACCTCCCCCTAGCGCCGTCCGACAGCTACTGGTCCTTCCAGCGCTATCAAGGAGTCCCCTGAGTGGACTGCTTCCACTATGTCTGCTCAAGACATAGTAAACCTAAGAGCCAAATATAGTTTTCCACCAAACCTACATCTGTCCTACCCTGCTCCTGATGACAGGGTAACTTCTTCCCGTCCCAGAAGAATTGCCTTGTACGGAGCCTTTTTTAAGGCAGGACTTCGATTACCCATCCACCCTTTCATCCTTAATCTTCTAGACATGTATTCTTTAACACCTTCCCAACTAGTCCCTAACTCGATCCGAACTATCGTTGGCTTTCTGGTTCTCTGCCACCTGCAAGGTATAGAGGCCAGTATCTCCTTATTCCGCAGTTTTTATACCCTTCGCAAGTAGTCAGGTTGGTGGTCCTTTACTCCTAGACCCACTAGGATCCTTAAATTGTATCTTCTCACCTCTTAAAGGGTGGAAGGATAAGTTCTTTTTTGCCGATGTCGAAGGGGTTAGTGGAAGCTGGGGAACACCAAACACTGACGCCAATAGGGATTCCTCCATCCTTCTGAGGGATCGAATGGCATTTGGGCAGCTTCTGACTACCAATGTCCCTCGATGTAATAAGCTTTTGATTGAGGAAAACCTTCATCTCACCGGTCTGATCCCTTCTGGTGGTGAGCACTTGATTACTCACTTTGTTCCTTCTTTCCTCTTTCTCCTTTTTTTTACTCATCTTCTGTTTTTTTTTTTAACAGGGATGACGCCATCACTTTGTGAGCTCAGGCAAGCTGTTACCAAAAAGAGGAAGGCAACGGGGAATGGGGCCCCCGCCGAGAAGGGGGCCATCGTTAAGATTCCAAGGAGGGCCGACGCTGGGAGGGCCGACGCTGGAAGGGCCAAGGTTGTGGAGCCCCCGCGTGCCAAGATTCCAAAGAGGGCTGACGCTGGGAGGGCCAATGCTGGAAGGGCCAAGGTTGTGGAGCCCCTGCACGGGCACGAGGCAGTAAGAGCCCAAGCCGACGAGCCTGTGAGGAAAGACACGGTAAGGGCCGAGGCCAACGAGGAAGTTGAGCGAAGCCAGGCAAGAGGAAACGATTTGCTTTTAGTGCCGGCTCCCTCTCCTGTCATCCTTCTCGATCCTTCTCCGAAGCGGGTTGCAAAAGCACTGTCACCCCCACCCGAAGCCACCGAAGCGGAGCTTATTCACTCAACCACAAAGCCGACTCCAGCAGCTGTCATGCCCCCCAAAGGGGCAGTAACCGAGGTGCATCCACCGGCAAAGGTGCCGGAGGTAGCAGAGTCAAAGGTGGAGTCCTCCCACGCAGCCCCCACGTCTGCGGAAAGGAAAGGCGTCGACCCTTCCTTTCAATCGATTTTGACGAACCACAACCGCTGGGCCGAGCGAGCGTTGAACGAATTGTCTGTGGTTGAGGTGTAGGAGTTTCTTCGATATCAGGGGAGGGCTACCTTCTTCCGAGAGGTGTCTGTGGCACACCTCTGGGTGAGTTTCGCCTTAAAAAAAAAACTAGACATTTCGTCCAGGCACTGAACTCCATGATTGCCATGAGGTACCTTTGGACCCTGGGCGACGCTGCTCTCGACCAATCGCGGGAGGAGATGGAGGCACTCCAAGTCAGGGAAGAGGCGGAAATGGCTTTGGAGGATACTCGAGCCACATTAAAAGGCCAAGCCGAAGCCATCCGGCTAAGAGCCGAGAAGGCAGAATATGCGCTGGAAGTTGCCCAGCGTCAAGTGGCCAATGAGCTGGATAACGCTCAGGTGGCCGAGGAAAAACAGAGGATGGCCGAGGAAAAATTGGGGGTGGCGAATCATAAATGTGTATTTTGAAGGACCGATTGCGCTCCGCCACCATGGAAATAGATGTGGCCAAAGAGGTTGCCCGTCAGTCCGACGCCGAAATTGCCGACTTGAAGGCAGCGGTGATCGAAGCTGAGAGGAAGGCTGCCGAGGCCGATAGAAAGGTCATGGAGGCCGAGGAGAAGATCGCGGAGGCCAAGCGGAGAAACCTCCGGAGAGTCTAAAGCCTTTAGTAAGGAGTTAGCCGAATCGACGACATTCGCTTACGAAGCTAGCTTCCATGACTGTAAGGAAAAGATTCAGAAACTCTACGACCTCGAGGGGATTGAAGGGTTGGAGCCAGATGAAGTCCCTGAAGATGACGACCCAGCCCCAAGTGATCCTTAGTTTTTTTCATTTTTATTGTATTGCCTCAAGTCCGACTTAGATCGGCAATTTTGTAAACCTTTAGCTATTAATGAATCTTTCGATCCGTAATGCTTTCCTTTGATCATAACTGGTTTTGCTAGTGTGTGAGTTGTCGCGAACCAACAACCAATGGCCAACAAGCTACAACACGAATTCTTTTTCAATTAGAGAACTGATGCGAGATCAGTCTCAGCTGCAGAAACGAAAGTTGAACCATAGGTAGCATAGGACCCCGCTTGTGCCTACATGAAGTCATGGAATGCCTAATGCATCTTTAGATATGCCATACAGAATTGGACAGCGTGTGCCAACATGGAGCGGTGTCGTTATATGCCGACGCGAAGCCAGGCTTTGGTGCCGATGCGGAGTCGGGCTTTGGTGCCGATGCGGAGCTGGGCTTTGGTGCCGACGCGGAGCCGGGCTTAAGTGCCGACGCGGAGCCGGGCTTTGGTACCGGTGCGGAGCCAGACTTTGGTGCCGGTGCGGAGCCGGGCTTTGGTGCCGATGCAGAGCCGGGCTTTGGTGCCGACGCGGAGCCGGGCTTTGGCGCCGACGCAGAGCCGGGCTTAAGCGCAGACATAGAACTGGGATTTGGTGCCGGCGTGGAGCCAGGCTTAAGTGCCGACGCGGAGCCGAGCTTTGGTGCCGACGCGGAGCCAGGCTTAAGTGCCGACACGGAGCCGGGCTTTGGTGCTGATGCGAAGCCCGGCTTAAGTACCGGCGCGGAGCCGGGCTTTGGTGCCAGTGCGGAGCCGGGCTTAAGTGCCAACGCAGAGCTGGGCTTTGGTGAAAAGTATGATCACTCGAAAAGCAATGAAGATATTTTGAATAGCAATCTGTCAAGCAGGTTCAAATTAATGGAGTTAGCACAATACTAATAATACCGACGTGAATTGTCAGCATTCCAAGTGCGAGGGAGCGGTTTCCCGTCTAGCTCTTCAACTTTGTATGCCCCGTGATGAAGCACCTCCTTGACACGATATGGTCCTTCCCATTTCAGTGCCAGCTTGCCTCCCTCCGTTGCTTTGATACTTCAGCTCGTCGCAGAACGAGATCTCCAGGGGGAACGTCTTGGACCGTACTCGAGCATTGTAGTATCTGGCCGCTCGCTGATGGAAAGCCGCCATGCGAAGTTGCATCTGGTCTCGCAATTCTTCCACTAGATCTAGATCGGCCCGCAGCTGACTTGGGTTGCTCCCTTCGTGGTATAACTCTGTCAGGTGACTAGGGACACCTATCTCCACTAGAATGATGGCCTCGGTCCCAAAGACCAGGCTGAAAAGAGTTTCCCCGGTGGGGGCTCGTGGCGTCGTGTGGTATGCCCATAATACACTGGGGAGCTCCTCCACTCAACGCCCTTTGCAGCCATCTAGCCGGGCCCTGAACCCTTGGAGGATAATGCGGTTGGTCACCTCGGCTGTGCCATTGGTCTGGGGGTGCCCCACAGAGGTGAATCGTTGATGAATGCCCAGGCCGGTGCAGAATTCCTGGAAGGCCGTGTTGTCAAACTGTCGGCCGTTATCAGTAACGAGAGTGTGTAGCAGTCCGAACCGGCACACGATAGACTTCCAGAAGAAAGATCTTACTTTGCCCTCGGTGATCTTGGCTAGAGCCTCAGCCTCGATCCACTTGGTGAAATGGTCAACTGCTACTAATAAGAACTTGCAATGTCCGAAGGCTGGAGGGAATGGTCCCAGGATGTCCATACCCCACTGGGCGAAGGGCCAGGGTGCGGCCAGGGGGGTTAGCTGGGATGCCGGTTGATGTTGAATATTAGCATGGCGTTGGCAGCTATCACACCTCTTAACAAGTTCGGATGCATCCTCCTTCATTGTCAGCCAGTAATATTCCTGCCGTAGGGCTTTGTATGCAAGAGCTCTGCCCCCCAGATGGCTTCCACATATACCTTCGTGTATCTCTCGCAGGATATAATCTGCTTCTGTGGGGCCAACACATCTGAGAACCGGGTATGAGAACGACCTTCGATAGAGTTTTCCCTCCATTATGAAAAACTTTGGGGTCCGTCTTTTGAGTTTCCTAGCCTCGGCAGGGTCTTCAGGGAGGGTACCATTGGTAAGGTACCGGACATAAGCGTCCATCCAAGAAGGCTCCTGCTCAACTGGCAGAGTTTCTCTCGTTACGTCAATACTTGGGGCTTCCAGGTGTTCTACATAAGCTCTTCCCAACATCCCATCAGTTGAGGTGGCAAGATGGGACAAGGCGTCGGCTCTAGCATTTTCCTCTCGAGGAATATAGCTAACATTGAAATAAGCTAAGAGAGAAGCTTGCGACTGCACCATACTTAAGTAGTGGGATATGATGGGATCCCTTGCTTCATACTCCCCTGCGATTTGGCCGGTGACCAGCTGGGAGTCAGTGAATGCCCTAAGGCGCTTTACCCCGAGCTCTCGGCTAATCTTATCCCAGATAGCAGAGCTTCATACTCCGCCTGATTATTGATGGCTGGAAAGAGGAAGCAGAGTGCACACTCGGTTACAACTCCGTCCGAGTTGGCCAGGATGAGGCCTGCTCTGCTCCCTTGAGAATTTGACACCCCATCTACATGAAGGATCCATTCATCATCTCTGGTTCCGAGAAGCGAGGGGTTTGCAAAGGCCTCTTCGGGTTGCTCCTTGCCCCAGGTGCACTCGACCAAAAAATCCTCCAGGACTTGGGATTTTATGGCCGACCGAGGGTGGAAAGATAGATCAAATTCCCCAACTTGAGCGCCCACTTTGCCAATCGACCCGAAGTATCCGGGCGAGCGAGAATCGTCTTTAGAGGTTGGTCTGTGATCACCGCGATCGGGTGGGCTTGGAAGTATGGCCGTAGGTGCTGGGCAGACATGATTAATGCGAAGATAATCTTCTCAATCTTTGAGTACCTGGTTTCCGCATCGTGGAGCACCTTACTTGTGTAATATATTGTCTTTTGCATGCCATTGGTGTCCGTGCGGACCAGCACAGAACTAACGGCCTCGGAAGAAGCTGCGAGGTACAGAAGGAGTTCTTCTCCACCCGTTGGCTTGGATAGCAGTGGCGGGGTAGATAGGAATTCCTTCAGCCCCTCGAACGCCTTCTGACATTCTTTCATCCATTCAAATCCATTGGCCCTGCGGAGCGCCTTGAAGAAAGGCAGGCACCTCTCAGCGGACTTGGACAGGAAACGCTCAAGGCCACCACCCTTCCCGTCAGGCGCTGCACTTCCTTCTTGTTGGTGGGAGACCTCATGTCCAGGATGGCTTGAACTTTGTCCGGGTTTGCCTCGATCCCTTGCCGGGTCACCATGAAACCCAAGAACTTTTGGCTGTCACCCCAAATGCACACTTGCGTGGGTTCAGCCTCATCTGGTATCGGCGAAGGTTGTCAAAAGTCTCCGTTAGGTTGGCGATATGGTTGGTGGCGTGGACACTTTTTGTCAGCATGTCATCCACGTACACCTCCATGTTACGTCCTATCTGGTCCTCAAAGACTTTATTCATTAACCTTTGGTAGGTGGCTCCCACATTTTTTTATCCCAAATGGCATTACCTTGTAGCAGTACAACCCCTTCTCAGTTATGAAGGAGGTAGCTTCCTCATCCACCGGGTTCATCCTGATCTGATTGTACCCAGAGAAGGCATCCATGAAGCTAAGGACCTCATGGCCGGATGTAGCGTCCACCAGTTGATCGATCCGGGGCAAGGGAAATCTGTCCTTGGGGCATGCTTTGTTGAGATCGGTGAAGTCTATGCACATCCTCCAGCTTCCATTAGTCTTACGGACCATCACCACGTTGGCCAACCATTCGGGGTAATGAACTTCCGAATATGGCCTGCAGCCGTCAACTTGCAAACTTCCTCGATAGCTTTCTGTCTATCCAGAGCGAAGCTCCTTTTCTTCTGTCGGACCGGCCGACACTCTGGCCTGAGGTTGAGCCGATGAGTGATCACCTCCTCAGGGATGCCTGGCATGTCTGAGGACGACCATGCAAAGATGTCAGTGTTGACATGCAGGAAGGTGAGAAATCGATCGCGTGCCTCTTCCGGAAGTAGCGCTCCAACCTGGACGGTCCTTGTCGGGTCATCCCCTAAGGGTAGGGTCAGGAGGTGCTCGGTGGTTCTCCCCTCCTTCCCAGCTCTCGGGGGTCAAGCGGCTCAAAGGTTATTGCCGACGCCGCCTCCAGTGGACTGGGAGATAAGTGACAGCAAAGCGGTGGCGAGCTTTGCTCTCCTTTCATTTCTCCGACTCCTTCGTCGGTGGGGAATCTTACCAACAATCTCTTGGTGTGGAGATGACGACATCTAGCAAATTCAAGCCTGGCCTTCCCAGGATAGCATTATAAGCCAGCGGGACCCGGACCACCAGAAAATTTATGACCACCGTGCTTTGACACGGAGGGGTCCCAGCCATGACGGGGAGGGCAATCTCCCCTTCAACGCTCATAGAGTCCCCAGTAAAGCCCATTAAAGGCATGGCAACGGGTCGAAGGGAAGACTTTGACAGGTTCATCCGAACAAAAGCTTCGTAGCTCAAAACATCCGCCGAACTTCCACTATCAACTAAGATTCTTTTTACAGGATGTTTGGCTATGGTCATGGACACAATGACGCTGTCATCATGCTTATTAACTACCCCATCTAAATCCTTTCCAAAGAAAGGAATTACAGAGTCTATTCCCTCTCGCTGTCTTTTTGAACCACCACATGCCCCCCCAGGAAATCATAGCTATGGTCTTCTCTGTAGGAGCATTGTCCATGCCGGTCTGAAGTGTAGGAGGCGCCGATGAACCTGGAGTAGGAAGGTTTCCCCTTCGAACGAACTTGCCCAAGTGACCCTGCTGGACAAGCTCCTCAATGGCCTTCTTCAGATGGCGGCAGTCCTCGGTGTCATGACCGTAATCTTGGTAGTACCGGCAGTAAAGTTCTTATTGCGGGGGGTCCCAGACTTCATGGGAGGCGGACGCTTGAAGTTAGGTTCCTCCTCGATTTCTAGTAGGATGTGAGATATCGAAGCCATGAGGGGAGTGAATTGCTCATTGGGGACAAGCGTCTGTGGCCGGCAATCTGGGCGGTGAGGAGGCTCAGGCTTCCGGGATCGTGCTCCGGCATGCTCAGTGGACACTGGTTTCTTGCTGGGATTCTTATCAGCTTCCCTCCTGGAAGAATCTGCCTCATCAGCGCAAATGTATTTCTGCGCTCGGCTCAGAAGTTCGGCATAAGAGCTCGGAGGCTTCTTGTCTAGGGAATAGGCAAACCTAGAAGGACGAAGTCCTCACTTTAATGCCAAAGTGGCTACAGAATCATCCAGGTTATATACCTCCAATGCTGCCTCCTTGAACCGAGCGACAAAGTCCTTCAGGGTCTCGCCACTTCTTTGCTGGACAGCGAATAAGCTATCAGTCACTCGTGGGATCTTTCGGCACGCATCAAAGTGGGTCAGGAAAGATCGTTCGAGCTGTCGGAATGAATTGATGCTGCACGGTGGCAGGCGGGAATACCATGCATGCGCCGCCTTGCGAAGGGTGGCTGGAAAGGCGACAAATAGAAGGGAGTCTATCGCTCTCTGGACCTGCATGAGGACCTTGTAGCTCTCCAGGTGGTCCAGTGGATCCGTCGTGCCATCGTACGGGTCCAACTGGGGGAGACGAAAATGGGGCGGGACCGGTTCCTCCATGATGCATCGGGAAAGCAGGGGACGTGATCGTAGTCCATCCCATGAGGGTTGGCGATCCGGCGGCTAAGCTCCTCCAACCATCGATGATACTCATCAAGCCATTGCTCGGCCCGACGGGTAGTCTTCCTATTGGCACCGTCTTTAGATGAGTCAGAAGATGAAGCCGATGAAGACCGCCAGCGTAAGGAGTGCACCCGTCTGGGTTCCTTCTCGTCTGGCCATTGGTGGGAATGACCAGAATGATGGGAAAGAGACCGCCGTCGCTTTGAGGCCTCTCGGTGATGAGGTTCAGGAGGTGAGTGACGGGAGGCCTCAGGTGGGGTCCCGCCTTGATGAGATTGAATTATTCCATGCACCCCTTCATCGAACGGAGGGGGTTGAGGTGCAGCGGCGAAACAGTGTTCCTATAGTCCCCATACCACCGTCATCAGGTCCTGGACCTGGTGAGCTAGAACTTCAAGCGGTCAGGCTGGCTCATCTGTGCAGGGGGCGGAACACGGAGGTTGGCCTCCGATTGCTCAGCCCACGGAATGCGTTTTGCGGCCTGGCTGGTGGAAGCCTCCTGGGCTCGTGTCGTCACCATCGTCTTCCTTGCAGAATCAGTGGGGTCACAGGAAAAACTTTCACCTTCCACGTGTGCGGGCCCCCCTTCCTGATGCGCCAATCTGATGCGGACAAGTCACCCGTGATGAGCGTCGGGCATGCTGAGATCTATTATGGGCCTCCGATGGGGTGGAAATTGTGTCTTCCTCCTCTGGAAACCTGCAAGAAGTCCCCGGGCCGGTATTCCCGGTGAGGACCCTCCGACGCTCAAGTTAGTGAGTTGTTGAACAGGAGTGTAATGTCTCTTTTTCTAAGAGAGAGAGAGAGAGAGATCCCCCTTTAGTTGAGCTCAGGGTCCTTTTATACCTGTCTTGGAGGTTCCTTTCTTTTCATTCCGCTTTAAACCGTCGAATCTTCCTTGTTAGGATAAGCTCCTTCAAACGGCAAGTGGGTAAGCCATTGCTGGATGGGGTCCGCTTACGGTGGTAACTGCTGGGTGTGCTAGCACTTGCCCGTGATTTCGATGAGCGAGATATACGGTAACAGATCTTGAATCTCAGGATCTGTTACCTGAAGTGGGTCATAGTGTAGGAAAGTAAGGCACCAAGTTAGAGCCAGAGCCGAAGCCAGGGTTCGAAGCCGTCGTTGGAGGCCGGAGCCAAAGGCTGGAGCCCTTGCTGGAGGCTGGAGCCAAAGGCCGGAGCCAAAGGCCAGGGCCGTCGCTGAAGGCCAGAGCCAGAGGCCGGAGCCAAAGGCCGGGGCTGTCGCTGAGGCCGAAGCCAGAGGCCGGAGCCAAAGGCCGGGGCCGTCGATGGAGGCCAGAGCCAGAGGCCGGAGCCAAAGGCCGGGGCCGTCGCTGGAGGCCGCCGCCAAAGGCCGAGCCAAAGGCCAGAGCCGTCGCTGGAGGCCAGAGCCAAAGGTTGGAGCCAGGATTCCACCATCCCTAGGGTGAGCTATCACATCATTATCTCCAAAAATTGCGAGTAGTTTTGCCGTGTCTTTCACATCAAAGTGAAAAAGCAAGACATTTAGTAGGGTTGGTTGCATGTATCTCTCCTACTTTGGCCTATTAATAAAAAGCTAGCAGTTTGAAGTGTAGCTTCTATAGCTAGCCTTGCCGCCCTGGTTTGGTATCACGCTTTAATATAATAAATTGATGTGATACATATATCTTTATCTTGTGGTCTTGCTTCTAACAGTGATGTTTTTCATCTCAATTCATTCATGTGTGTTAAAGCACAATGTAATGAATGAGTTGGCATTGCCGACAATCTCTCCCCTCTTTGGACTTCCTATACATATCCTTCTTTTTTTTCTTCTGACTTAATAAGACAATTAGTTCAACATTTTCTTGATGAGATTTAGCAGACCATGAGCAATATTATTAGTCTGCGCGTCTTAACCATGAGTAAATTTCTTTATGAGGACATCTAATTTGTTGAGAAGTCACCGGTTTAAACTATGATCCTATACAAGCGATTAGAAATTTTCTTATCCAGTTCTCATCTCTGTAAAGAATTTATAATCATATACAAAGCCAACCAGATACTTAGAGAACTTAATCAATCCAGCTAGCCACCCATCTACCTACATAAAAATCTCACATTCATTGGTTGGTCTGATTTTTCTTTCAGTAGTTCATTCCGTGAAACACACACCAATATGCCACGCTATCCAAACTATAAAATAGAAATCTTGGAGATAAATAATTGTGCTGAAAAGGTAGGCTCTTACTTCTCATAGGTTGATATGGATATCATTTAATGTTATTCCTTCACTTTGGTACTTAAACAAAGTAGAATAGCTTGTGATGGAGCCCACGTTTTGCGTGCAATGGTTTTTGTGTGGCCAAGGTTGCATCAGCCTCTCTGGTTGGTTTAATGCTGCCTCCTGTCCAGTGCTCCCACTGGAGCGCCCGTGGTGGTGCTGCAGGCCTAACAATCGCCACCTCCTTGTCGCAATGCCCAAAATGCTGAATCTAAAAGTCACCGCATTAATCTATTTCTTTTTCCTACATAAAGTCTATGTTAAAGAAAAAGTTTCACTGTACTATCCTTTAGTATAGAAAACACGCATCAAGCGCATCCGTGGTGATGCTGAGAGTCTAGCTTTTCCTTCACCTTTTTGCAAGCCCATAACCAATATCCAAGATAACCCACAGTTGGCTCCCATGTGCTTCTTGCATGATTGCTCTGGCCACTCCCACATGGAAGCAGGTTGCAGCAGGATCGACAAGCAGAGACTCTAGAGTTTGAAATTATGTGGACCTAGC